>DWTH01000040.1:0-16083 GCA_018250975.1 Gorgythion begga
CCCAAACATCTGGGAAGAAAAGGGCTACAACTTAATGCAAGCCATGACCGCCTTTTTGAGTTCAGAAGACTTTGCCAACGATCTTGGCTTTGACCAACGGCCTTTATTTGAAGCCATTTTGCCAATGGCCCAGCGTGCCGATCAAATCATTGAAATGCAGCTTTTGTTTGAAAAGCTCGCCCAGTTCAAGGATGCGACCTTCACACCAACGGAAGATAACAAGGCCTACATCGAGATGATTCCACTCTTTGAAGACTTTGAAACACAATACCATGCACCAGAAATTTTGAAGGAATACTTGAACCTTCACGAGGAACACTTTGGTTTCCGACCAAAGTACTTGCGTGTCTTCTTGGCTGGGTCTGATTCTGCCCTCTCAGCCGGCTTTATGTCCTCCATTATTGGAAACAAGTTAGCCTTAGCTCGCTTGCACCAATTTGCCGAGGAAGAAGGCATCACCATCTACCCAATTTCTGGAACTGGGTCTGCCATCTTCCGTGGTGGCCTCTCACCTCGTCGTGTTAAGCGCTATGTCCGTGAGTTCCCTGGTGTGCGCACGGCAACGGTCCAGTCAGCATTCCGTTATGACTTTTCGATTGACGAAGCAAAGGCTGGTATCAAGTACTTGAAGGAAGAATTGCCAAAGGCCAAACCATTGGTGATTAGCGATGAAGACGAAACCATTCTTTCCGATATCGCCCAAAAATCAGCAACCTTCTACCAGGAAACACTTGAGCAATTGGTTCCTGATGTTCAACCAATCTTCAAGGCCTTCCCAAAACGTCGTGATCGCCGTCAGCACGTTGGTGTCTTAGGTTACTCCCGTTCAGTTGATAACATCGAATTGCCTCGGGCTATCAACTTTACTGGTGCCTTCTACTCAATTGGTGTGCCACCTGAATTTATTGGCTTTGGTCGTGCATACGCGAGCCTCAACGAGGAGCAGTTGGCTGTCTTGAACCGCTATTACCCAAGCATGCGCGCTGATTTTGCGGAATTAGCCCACTATGTCAACTGGGATGCCCTCCAGGTTTTGAAGACGCAAAGTCCGGCCTGGCAAGAAGTCGAAGAAGATATCGTCATCCTAAAGGATGCCTTTGACCTCCACATTGGCCCAGAAACAATGGCTGAACAACAACACGCTGAAATCGCTCTCCAAGTCGTTGAATTCAAGGAAGGCGCTTCCGTTGCCATCACTGCTTTAATCAACCGCATGGCCCAATTGCGCCATTTCTTGGGTTAATCCAGGCACTTAAAAATTAATCAACAAAAAGACGAACCTAAGTTCGTCTTTTTTATTTGCTCATTATTTTGTCGTACCAGAAATCGTGGTGCCAAACAAATGTCAAGAAAAAATCGTCACTATCCCTGATTTTCTGCTATAATCGACGTATTCTGATAAATTTGAAATGATACCCGCCGTTTGGGTATCCGGCATGCACTGGCATGCCTTTTTTAACGACATAGCAAAGACTTAAAATTATGACATCAGCACACTTTATCATCGATACAACCCTGATTCGCCAAAAAGATCTGGGTTCCTTGGATCAAATTCAAGGGCAATTAACAGCCGCCCAGGTGGTGACAAGCTTTCAAAAGGCATCAACGCAAAACCCAGTCTATAGCCTTGCCCGTAAGGTCGCTAAGACCTTACAAACAGAAGAAGTCCTGCCAATCGTCGTCATTGGTAATCCAGCTTCCTTGAATGCAACTTTGGCCGCAATTCTAGACTTTGACGAAAGCCTGCGCTGGCCACTCTTACTCATCAATTGGGGCGATAAAAACCACTCAACAAATCATCTTGTGAACCAAATTTTAACTTCCTTAAACAACCAAGCCATCCAGCAGGCTCCTCTTGGACTGGTAACGGGTTCTGTTCCAAAGCAGGGCAAGCAATACTTCTTGGATAGCTTCCAGGTCGGTCCTGATTTTTCAGCTATTTTACCTAAATTCAATCAAAAATTTGCTTGGAAGCATGCCTTTCATCAAATGTTTTCTTTTTGGGGCCAGGCCTCACGCAATCAAAATAAAATCAGCTTCTCCTGGACCCTTCGTTTTGGCCATACCTACCAAAACCATTCCAAGACGCTCGGTTTACAAATTATTCTGGGCCAAGATGGTGTCGCGGCCGAAATCCGTCTGGTGAACCAACTTCCCTGGCCACAAATCATGCTGACCTATCTGCGTGGTAAAAAAGGCGTGGAAAACCCTAGTCGAAAGGGCTTTACCACTATCCCACTCACGATTCCTGCCGATTTTCATATCCAAGATATTCAGTCGGTCAAAATCGATGGCCGCCTCCTTCAATCCGGTGCCTATTCTTTCACCATGACGATTGCAGGGACCTACCCCATCATGGCAGTCACCGAAAACTAATCAATACAAATGAAAAAGACCTGGATCCGTCCTTCGACGGCATTCAGGTCTTTTTTAGTTTAGATGATAGCTCTGATTTTTCCTAAAGAAAATTGGCTTACAATTCCGCCTTGATTTTCTCAACCTGGTCCAACTTTTCCCATGGCAAGTCCAAATCAGGACGACCAAAGTGGCCGTAAGCAGCTGTTTGCTTGTAGATTGGGCGACGAAGGTCTAGGCTGTTAATGATTGACAAAGGACGGAAATCAAAGATCTTCTCAACAATCGCTTCAATCTTGTCTTCTGCTACCTTGGCAGTCCCAAATGTTTCGATATTCAGCGAAACCGGCTTTGCGACCCCGATGGCATAGGCAACTTGGAGTTCCACCTTATCAGCCAAGCCAGCCGCCACCAAATTCTTCGCCACGTAGCGAGCATAGTAAGCAGCAGAACGATCAACCTTGGTTGCATCCTTACCTGAGAAAGCACCTCCACCGTGGTGGGCTGCCCCACCATAAGTATCAACGATGATCTTACGACCAGTCAAACCAGAATCGGCTTGAGGCCCACCCAAGACAAAGCGGCCAGATGGGTTGATGTAATACTTCGTTTGGTCATCGACTAAATCAGCAGGCAAAACAGGATCAATCACGAACTTTTTAATATCAGCACGCAATTGTTCCAATGTTACTTCTGAATCGTGCTGAGTTGACAAAACAACGGCGGCAATACGCTTTACCTGACCATCATCCGTCAATTCCAGCGTTACTTCCCCCTTGGCATCTGGACGGAGATATGACAATTTTTGGTCATTTCGTACTTGACGAATCTTGCGCATTAACTGGTGGGACAAGTCTAAGGCCAGTGGCAAGTAATCAGCCGTTTCGTTGGTTGCATAACCAAAGACCATTCCTTGGTCACCAGCACCTAACTGGTCAGGATCATCTTCGGCAGCATCAACGGCTTGCGCGATATCGGGTGATTGTTCCACAATTTTGTTGGAAACATTGATGGAATCAGCTGAGAAGCCAAATTCAGGCTTGTCATAGCCGATTGCCTTAATCGTATCAACAGCAATTTGACGGACGTTCACATAGGCAGTCGTTGACAACTCACCAAAGATGGAAACATCCCCCGTTGATGTCGTCACTTCGATGGCGGCCCGAGCCTTTGGGTCTTCTGTCAACACGGCATCCAAGATGGCATCGGCGATTTGGTCTGCCACCTTATCAGGGTGGCCGTTGGCTACTGATTCAGCAGTAAAAAATTTTGTCATTTTCTTTTTCTCCTTTAAATTAACTAACAATTAAGAGACAAAAGAAAAGCGCCGTGGACAACCCAAAGCGCTTTGCAAGTTGCCTATCTTACAGAATTACCACCGTGCGAATGCCGGTTGGTGCAGGTTCACCGTGCTGTATCACTTCCCTGCTCTTGATAGTTATGTAATTTATAATTTATATTCTACATGATAGAATAAGAAATAGCAATTGACTTTCGAGGTTCTGATGACAAAAGAAAATGAAACAACCAATCCTGATCAACAAACCAGTACGCCACTCGATGGCGCAACTGACGAACCAATCCAGGAAAAAACAGCCGACTTCTTCTCTCGGTCACAACGACGACAAGAGCAACAGCACCAGCAGCAACAAGCCAGCCAGGCTCAAGTCGCTGCTCTGCCAACACCCCATCGCTATACGGTTCCAGCGATTGCAGTTGGTCTGAACGTTATCTGGTGGCAGCAACCTCTCATCTACCACCAGGTTTGGCAAAACGCCGGTAACTGGCAGATTTGGTCTTTAGTCGCCTATTCAATCTTTTCTGCGATTGCCTTGGGTTTCCTCGTTAAAACCCGCTTTGCCAGGGCCGACTGGCGTGTTTGGGCTTCCTTAGCTGCTTCTCTAATCGTGATTTTTAACTCACAACTACGGTCACGTTTTGAAGTCTTAGCTCTCCTCTTGCTCTTCATCTGTTTTTTGCTGATTTTACCCTTCCAGGCCTTTCAGTTGAAGAACCCACTTGGCTTAGCCGGCTTAAGTATCTTGCTGACCTTTTCGGTACCAATTTGCATCAACTACCTGGCTAACAACTATGTCGAACCTGATTTTTTGAAGCAATCATGGCTGTTAGTCTTTGCCACCGCCTTTTACTTCACACCCCTCTTCCTGCCAACAGCTAAGGGTCGAAAATTAGGACTCATAACCGGGCCACTTTTTATCCTGGCTACTCTCATCTTAGAAGGCTTCTCACCGATTGCCTTTCTCACCATCGCTGTCGCCTTGGCCGCCTACTGTTTAACCTTTATCCGGCCATTAACCTATCAAATTCAGCCCTTAGTAGTCATTTTCGGGCTGGTTGTCACCGTGATGGTCTACTATCATTGAGAAACAAAAAACGCTTAGAATCGCTTCTAAGCGTTTTTAATTTGTAATCTTATTGATCCAATTTTGTAATCGTATAGGACTTGTCGTCGGCCTTACGAACAAGCAAAGCTTGAATCTCGTTGGCCGTTTGAATTTTGATTTGTACAGGAGCTGATGAAGGTAAGAACTTCATAGCAGATGTGGCCACATAGTTGGAGAAGGCTTCAATCTCGGTTGGTGAATAGAATTGCGTTGTCACCGTAACATTCATGGAAGACAACTTATTATTCGTAAACTTAGCAGAAGCTGTTGCCCCAGCAATGTTTGGGAAGAAATTTGAAATATCCGTCTTGAAGTTATTGAATCCGGTATTTTCATCAGACCCAAGGCTCGAAGTATCATCGGATTCCTTTGGCAGAACAATCGACTTTTCGTTGATATCTGACCAATCACCGATATCAGTACCTGATTTTGAGGTCGCTTCAGCATAGAAAGAACCAGGAGCCAATGAATCCTGAGAAGCAGTATCATACATAGCCAACACGATTGGAATGTTCTTGCCAACACCTTGTTGCTCACGAATCGTCTTGATTAACTTCGGAGCAATCTTTCGGCCGTAGGCAATCCGGTCCTTATCCGAAATCGTCTGGTAATAGGTCGCACCATACTGTTCCTTTTGGTAGGCATCCTGACTATTCATCGCCACACCAACAACCATCCCAGCTAATTGTAGGTTATTGCCACTCTTAGTCATGAAATCTTGTTCCGTTAACGTCTGAACGTAAATCGGATTTCTTGAACTATCCGTCTTACCATTGTCTTTTGGATTCAAACCAGTCGAATTGCTGTCCGTCTGACGGGCCAAGAGACCATTAACCGTATCAGAATCAAGGTACTGGCCTTCCTGGAAGATATAGCGACCAGTCTTAAAGTGTGACTTCGACAAATTTAACAGCGAAGTTTCGAAATCTTGAACATCCAAAGAATTGTTCAAGGACGTTGCGGTAATGCCTCGAGCGGCTGAAGTCAAATAATGACCATCCTTAATGACCGTTTGGTAATCTCCCGCAGAACTTTGCGTTAATTGAACACCCTTTGTTTTGGAAACACTTGGTGTAACCGAAGCGATATTAATAAAGTAAAAAAAGGCTCCTAAAATAATCAGAAGCACGAGGCCGATTAGGATATAGCCCCGCTTTGAAATCCGTTTTAACATTGTTTTTCCTCTTTGACAGCTTGGCTAAATACGCCAAGTACAACCACCGGCAAGTTTTTCTTGCCGCAACCAACTGCTTTAGCCGGCCTCATTTTGCTGGGCTGACAAGAATTCTTGCTCATTCCAGACAGTGATTCCGAGATCATTTGCTTTTGTCAGTTTTGAGCCTGCATCGATGCCGGCAATCACTAAATCAGTCTTCTTTGAAACTGATCCCGTAACGCTGGCACCATGGGCTTCTAACCAGGCAGCAATTTCACTCCGTGAACTCTGCTCTAGTTTACCAGTCAAAACGATCTTTTTACCATAGAAAAATGAATTTTCATCAATTGGACCCGTTTCGAACAAGTATTCTAGATTCACGCCAGCATTAGCCAATTCGGCCAAAAGAGCTTGGGACTGGGGTTCATCGAAATATTTCACAACAGAATCCGCAATCGCTTGGCCAATGCCATCGATGGCCACAATTTGATCGGCACTGGCCTGCCCTAGGCTTGGTAAGTCTTGGAAATTCGCCATGATGGTCTTCGCCGCTTTCGCCCCAACCAAACGGATGCCCAAACCGAAGAGCAAGCGGTCGGCAGAATTTGCTTTGGAAGACCGGATGGCTGCTACCAAGTTATTGGCTGATTTTTCCTGGAACTTATCCAAGGATAGCAATTGTTCAACCGTGAGAGAATAAATGGAAGCCACATCGGTCACCAATTTCTTATCTAAAAGTTGGCTAACAATCTGTGGGCCAAGGCCATCAATATTCATCGCATTCCGAGAAGCAAAGTGGGTCAGCCCTTCCTGCAACTGTGCCGGACAGGCTGGGTTAATGCAGCGCAACACCACTTCACCCTCAACATGGACCAAATCAGCACCACAGGAAGGACAAGTCGTTGGAATTTGATACTTTTTAGCATCGGCTGGGCGTTTATCCAGGATTACTTGCCCAATTTCCGGGATAATATCACCGGCTTTGTGCAAGGTCACCGTATCCCCGACGCGGACATCCTTTTCCTCGAGGTAGTCCGGATTATGCAAGGAAGCCCGCTGCACCGTTGTCCCAGCCAAGAAAACCGGATCCATGGCTGCCGTTGGTGTCACTGCACCCGTTCGACCGACTGTCCACTCGATATCACGGACAATTGTTTGCTCCTCTTCCGGTGGAAACTTATAGGCGATGGACCACCGTGGCACCTTAACCGTGTTACCCAAGTCAATTTCTGAATCGATATCATCAACTTTGACAACAACGCCATCAATCCCGTAAGGCAAACCGTCACGTTTTTCAGTATATTCGGCAATGTAGGGTGCAATATCTTTCATTTGGCCAATCACGCGGTTGTCCTTGTTGGTTGGCAAACCAAGTTCGGCAAAGCGGCGCAAAACTTCTGATTGCTTGGTCACACCTAAAGTATCAGCCTCAGCCGTATAGTAAATAAAGGCAGACAGCTTGCGCTTCTTGGTTTCTCGTGCATCTAGTTGGCGCAGCGAACCCGCCGCTGCATTCCGTGGGTTAGCAAAGGGTTCTTGGCCCTGATTTTCCCGCTCTTCATTCAAATGCGCAAAGGAGGCCTTGGGCATATAAATTTCACCACGAACCTCGATTGTTAGGGGCTCTTTTAACGTTTGGGGAACATCGGCGATGGTTTTGACGTTAGCCGTCACATCTTCACCAATCAAACCGTTACCTCGAGTGGAAGCTTGAATTAAGCGACCATTTTCATACTTTAAAGAAACGGCCAAACCATCAATCTTCAATTCCAAGTTGTAAGATGGTTGTTGGCCCAACGCCTTGACGGTACGATTTTCCCACTCTTGGAGTTCTTCCAAGGAAAAGACATCCCCCAAAGAAAGCATTGGCACCGGATGTTGGACCTTTTCCAAACCAGACTTGGTCTGAGCACCACCAACATTTTGCGTTGGCGAATCTGGTGTCACAAATTGTGGAAAGGCCTGTTCCAAGGCCACTAACCTGGCATACTTTTCGTCATAAACGTGGTCTTCCACCTTAGGCGCATCTTGCTCATAATAGGCAATCCCGTAATCGGTCAGTTCATCTTGCAGCTGACTGATTTCGACTTGTGCATCCTTTGTCGACATATTTATTGGTTGTGGATTACTTGCCATAAAAAATCCTTTCTACACGGCCGTTTAGCCAGCGACCGCCATAGCTGTGATTGCACCAAGGGGGAAGCCTCCGTGCCTTCCTGCCCGCTTAATCAATCCGTGTGATTGGTGCAAAGGCAGCCAAGAGTTGCTTAATGCCATCTTCTGGGAAAGCGACTTTGAGTTCTTGGTCAGCCTGATCACCGGTGACCGAAACAACCGTTCCAATACCCCACTTCTTGTGAGAAACCTTATCACCAGCTTGCCATGTCACGCCTTCAGCACCAGTGGTTCCGGCTGATTTCTTTTGAACCGGACTAGCCTTAGCGGCCCCTTGATAAGTGGTGCTCGTTGCTCGAAGTAACTTCGAAGACAAACCAGCAGAAACGCCAGATCCACCTGCTGGATAAGCCTGCTCAAGCAATTCAGGCGAAATCTCATCAATAAAGCGGGAAGGTTGGTTCGCTTGTGTCCGACCGTATAATAAGCGGGAGAAAGCGTTGGTCAAATAGAGTTTCTGCTCAGCTCGCGTAATCCCGACATAGGCCAGGCGCCGTTCTTCCTCTAGTTGATCCTCGTCTTGTGCGGCCCGTCCCAATGGGAACAAGCCCTCTTCAAGGCCAATCAAGAAGACCGTTGGGAATTCCAGTCCCTTGGCGGCATGCAGAGTCATTAACGTGACCACCCCGCTATCTTCCTCGACGTTGTCCAGGTCAGCCATTAAGGCCGTTGACCCTAAGAAATCAGTCAACGGGTTGACCGCATCTTCCGCCTGGGCATCGTACTTGTCGTCAAATTCCTTCGTTACAGACAAAAATTCATCTAGGTTTTCTAATCGTGATTGCGACTCGGGGTCTGATTTTGCCTGTAATTCCTGACGATAGCCGGACTGTTCCAAAATCAAATCCGTTAGCTCAGAAACGGTTAAGAACTCAGCCTGTTGGCGGAAGTTATGCACCATTTCAGCAAAGGAAAGCAACTTTGTCACTGCGGCTGGACGGATGTCTTGGGCCATTTCGACTTGGTCAATAGCCGCCAACATTGGCAAGTTGACTTGGTTGGCAAAAGTAAAAAGCCGGTCAACCGTTGACTGGCCGATGGCACGTTTGGGAACGTTGATAATCCGCTCTAGGGCCGCGTTATCGGCTGGGTTAGCAACCAACGAGAGATAGGCCATAATGTCCAAAATTTCCTTACGGTCGTAGAACTTATGCCCACCGACAATCGTGTAAGGAATATTGGCCTTGACCAAGGACTCTTCCATAGCACGGGACTGGGCATTGGTCCGGTAAAGAATGGCAAAGTCGGACAAGGACTTATGGTCCTCACGTTGACCCTTTTGAATTTGGCCTAACACATAATAGGCCTCGTCTTGAGCCGACTGGGCCCGGTAATAGGTAATCTTGTCCCCAACGCCGTTTTCGGTCCAAAGCTTCTTTGGCACTCGCTCATTATTGTGATTAATCACACCATTGGCAGCATCCAAAATCGATTGGGTTGACCGATAATTTTGTTCCAAGAAGACTGATTTTGCCTCGGGCCAATCCTTTTCAAAGTTCAAAATATTTTGCATATTGGCACCACGCCAACCATAGATTGACTGGTCGGCATCTCCAACAACGGCCAAGTTTTTTGAACCCTGCGCCAACATGTTGACAATCTTATACTGGGCGTCGTTGGTGTCCTGGTACTCATCGACGTGGAGGTACCGGAACTGGTCCTGGTAGCGTTGCAAAACATCAGGAGCCCTTTCAAAGAGTTCAATCGTCAACATAATTAAGTCATCAAAGTCGACCGACTGCGCCTGACGCAAAGCCTTCTGGTAAGAAGAATAAACTTCTGCTACCCGCTCTTCATAAAAATTAGCGGCCTGCTCTTGGTAATCCTTGGCCGTTAATAAATCGTTTTTGGCATTGGAAATAGTTCCCAAAATGGTCCGCGGATCATACTGATTTGAATCCAGGTTCAAATCGTTAATCACCCGCTTCACCAGCGTCTTCTGGGCAGAACTATCCAAAATCGTAAAGTTCTTTCCCAAGCCGATACGTTCACCGTCTCGACGTAAAATCCGGACAGCCAGGGCGTGGAATGTTGAAACCCAAACGGATTGGGCCAACTGTTCATCCACTAATTTACCAATTCGTTCCCGCATTTCACGGGCAGCCTTATTCGTAAAGGTGATGGCCAAAATCCGCCAGGGTGCCACATCTAAATCTTCAATCAAATGCGCAACGCGATGCGTCAAAACTCTGGTCTTCCCAGATCCGGCACCAGCCATAATTAAAAGCGGTCCCTCTGTCGTTCTGACCGCCTCTGCTTGCTTGCTATTCATACCCTTGGTTAGTTCTTCAACAGTCATTTTGCCATCCTAAATCGTTTTTGTTCACTGCTTTTATTTTATCATAATTCAAGAAAAATCAGGCCAAGACAAAAAACAGTCCTGGTTTCGCTTGCTCGCCTGAAAAATACCCAGTAACCACGCCTTAGCCACCAGTAATTAACCATTTACAGCCTGTCTGATTTTTTGGTAAGGTAACTATAATTAAAGGTGGAAAAATCATGCAAACTAGCGAACACTTACTCACTTTAGGCCAGACTGGCTGGTTCAAAGCTAAGTACCAACCAGCGGCCACGACGCTTTTCGCCCCACACCTGCTTTTGGTTGGGCAAACTGGGTCCGGCAAATCAACAACCCTCAAACAAATTAGCCGGCAACTACAGGAAAATCGACTTGGACAAATTATTTTCGACCCAACCGGTGAATTTAGCCAGGCAAACGACCAGCAGGCGTCTTATGTTGTTGGCAAAAACGTCTACTTTGATCTCAGCCAGCTAGCAGCAGAAGACTTGCTAACTGCCCTTGATTTGGCCTGGCCAACCAAGTGGCAACTTCTACTGGGGCAAGCTCAAGCAGCCCTGCGCATCAACTACTACCTTAGCCAGCAACAAAAGGACATTTTAAATACTCAGTCCTTAACCACCGATACCTTTTATGAGCAAAAAAGGCAGCTATATAAAAGCCAATGGACCTTTTCATTAAGCCTCCTCGCGCCCCAATTGCGGTTGCTGGCTCGTCAAGGATTTGCAGATCATGAAGAAAGCCTTGCCGACACCGATCCTGATTTGATGACGGCCATCGACCAACTAGCCGACCGACTGGCAGATCCGCGCCTAAAGGCAATTGCTCCAAACACCCAGGTGAAAACGACCAAGTACGACTTGCTTTACCTACTCAAATTAGCAACGGCCAAGGCCGACTTCGGTGCTAAAATCAGTATCAATCTCGCCCAACTGAAAGACCTCGGTGCCCTCCAAGCCACCATCATGTCCACCGTTTGGCGCCAACTTCTCAGTTTCCAGGCTCAGAGCACGCACAAAACGACGGTTTACCTCTTAATCGACGAGGGTCACCGTTTCCTCATGAAAAACAACCAAGCTGACCAAGACAAGGGCAGTGGCTTAGCACAAATTCTTCGTGAAGGGCGCAAGGAGGGCCTCCTGGTGGCCTTTGCTTCTCAGTCGCCGCTCGACTTGCCGACCGCTCTACTAGGGCAATTTTCAGCCACAATCGCCCATCGACTCACAAACCAAAACGAATGGCAGGCCCTGCCCCTCTTAGCCAACTCGGCTAAAACTGGCAAGAAGTTAGGTCAGCTACAAACCGGCCAAGCAATTGTCAAAATTGGCCAGAAACCGAGTCGAACTGTCACGATTTTCGCATCGAAGACCAACCAATAAACCAAACAAAAAGAGAACTATACTCGCGTCCATGGCGTATACGGTCCTCTTTTTAATTGAAACGATTCTAATACATTTACCCAATCAAGCCATTTAGGAAGTAGCATCCCCCATCGTCACCGCCAAATCAAAGCGCTTTAAATTCCAGGTTTCAATGACTGCCACTAATTTGGCCGCATAAGTCGGATCGGTCGCATACCCATCTTGCACAAGGGCCTGCGCTGCTGCTTGGTAATTTTTGGCTGCCAGCACATGCTCATATTGGTTAGGATTCCAGTGGGTCCCCTTTGAAATCAGCTGAGCATGCGCCTCCATTGATTCTTGCCAGGTATTGTAGGAAGCAAACTTTTGATCGACTGTCATCCAATGACCGTCCTCATACTCTTTGGTAGGAACGACTACACCAGCCTGGCTAGCCGATGCTTTAATGCCATACAAGTTGTTATAGTCCTTCGACAAACTAGACTGGTTCCAATCAGATTCCAAAATCGCCTGTGCCAGTGAAATGGAAGCAAAAATTCGATACTTATATTGCATCTTTTGTGCAAATGGCGCCCAAATTTGGAGCTGTTTTTGCTTGGCTTCGTCTTGATAGATAATTTGATCCTTTTTGGTTGTCATCGATTGGTTCATCGCCACGGTCAAAGCAATCAAAGTTAGAAAAACGAGCAAGAGCATAAAGTAAATTCGCCGCTTTTTTTTCGCCTTTGGCAGGAAAAACCATTTTTTCTTTTTCCGCTTTTTAGCCACCAGGACACCTCCATTTTATTAGAATCATTGTTGTCTGAAATTGAATATAGCCAGTATACGCCTTTCTAATTTATTTGCCAAAAAAAGAAAAAACCAACATCACTGTTGGTTTAATCATTTTACCAGTCAAAACGCTGACTGATTTTTTAGCCAAAACCGTCTTACAGTTCCTTTAACTTCCCGCGGAAGTCGGCCAAGCTTTGGTAACCCTTTTCAGCCATAATGGCTTTTAATTCTTCGGCTAGACGGTCATAGGTGCCCAAACCTTCCTTCATCACCTGAGTACCGACGGATACCAAATCAGCCCCACAGAGAATATGTGCAAAAATATCTGCCCCGGAAGTCACACCACCAGTTCCCAAGACCTTAATGCTGTCATTCAAGCGTTGACGGAGGGCCCGAACATTGGCCAAAGCAGTTGGCAAGACCATTGTTCCCCCAAGGCCACCAAAGCCGCCCTTAGCCTTGGTAACAACCTGTTCCTGATCAACATCAACCCAAAGGCCGTTACCAATCGAATTAATCGTGTTCACGTGAGTCAATGGGTATTTGTTCAAGACTGCAGCAATCTTATCGAAGTGCACTAAATCAAAGTATGGTGGCAACTTCACGCCCAAAGGCTTCGTGTAAAAGCTGAAGACTTCACTTAAAACCCGGTCGGTTGCCTCGAAGTCGTAGGCCAATTGAGGTTCCCCAACAATGTTTGGGCAAGACAAGTTCAATTCAGTTGGTCCCTGGTAATCGGAAGCCTGCAAGTCCTTTAACAAAGTAATCGCATCGGCCGCTGACAAAGCAGCAACTGACAAAATGGTTGGCTTTGTCTGCTCTTGCAAAACGTAATCAAGATAAAAATCATAACCCAAGTTTGGCAACCCCATCGAGTTAATCGAACCATTTTCGAGGTCATAGTAGCGTGGGTTTGGGTTTCCTTCACGAGCTTGAAGCGTTGCTGATTTTGTCACCATCGCGCCCAAGTTACTCGTGTTTGCCAAGTCATTCAGTTCTTCTTTGGTCTGACAGTGGACCCCAGAGGCGTTGAGCAATGGGCTCGTTAAAGTTTGACCAAAGAGGTCAGCGCTTAAATCAATTTCCGTCATGAATCATTCTCCCAATGCTTTTACAAAGTGTGTTTCTTCTGGTAATTCCAAAACCGTCAAGTAAGCAGCGACGGTATCCAAGGCCGTAAACAAGGCCACCTCGTTAACAATTGCTGCCGCTCGAACAGAGCTCTCCCCCGCCAAAGCCTGATCAGCCTGGTCGAGTGTATTGACCATGATTTGGAATTCTTGCTTAGCCATCGCCATCGGCAAATCAGCTGGCGCTGCTTTTGCTGCAACACCGTTTTCCTGCAAGAAGGCCACATTGCTGTCAGTAGCAGCCAATTCAAAGCCAAGGGCTGCAAAACGCTTAGCCAAGGCCACCCCCTCTTGCTGGTCTGCTTCGGCCAAATCCCAAAGAATCCGACCCTTGTGCAAAATTGGCAAGCCAGCACCAACCATCGCCTTAGCGAGTGCTTGATCATAGTTGTCAGCGGTTCCCATGACTTCACCAGTTGACTTCATTTCTGGTCCAACCGTTGAATTCAAGCCAGCTAATTTGGCAAACGAGAAGACCGGTGCCTTCACGTGAACTTCTGCTGGTTCAGGAACCAAACCAGATTGGTAACCCAAGTCCTTCAAAGACTTGCCCAACATGATTTGTGTAGCGACCTGAGCCATTGGAATCTCTGTGACCTTTGACAAGAATGGCAACGTCCGCGAAGCCCGTGGGTTGACTTCAATCACATAGGCAATTTCATCATGAATCACATACTGGATATTCATCAAACCAATTACGTTCAATTCCTTGGCCAACTTTTGAGCAGATTCAACGATTTGAGCCTTCACGTTTTCAGACATCTGCTGCGTTGGATAAACCGCAAAGGAATCACCTGAGTGAATCCCAGAACGTTCAATGTGCTCCATCACTCCTGGAATCAACACATCTGTGCCGTCTGAAATCAGGTCAACTTCAGCTTCTTGACCAGTAAGGTAATCATCAATCAAAACTGGGTGATCGTTTGAAACCTTTACCGCCTGTTCCATATAGGTCTTCAGGTCGTCATCAGAATCGATGATGGCCATTGACCGACCACCAATCACATAAGATGGTCGAATCAAAACGGGGTAACCAAGGTCATTGGCTGCCTTCAAGGCACCCTCTTTGGTCGTAGCCGTTTCACCTTTTGGCTTTGGCAAGCCAAGCTTGTCAATCACCTTGGCAAATTCGTCTCGGTCTTCTCCGCGGTCCAAATCAGCCACCGTTGTTCCCAAGACCTTAACACCAGCCTGTTCCAAACCAGCAGCCAAGTTAATGGCCGTTTGGCCACCGAACTGCACAACGACACCTAAAGGTTGCTCGAGGCCAATCACGTTCAAGACATCTTCTAGGGTTAATGGTTCAAAATAAAGCTTGTCGGAAATGGCAAAATCAGTGGAAACTGTTTCGGGGTTTGAGTTTTGAATAATGGCTTCATAACCCGCCTGTTGGATGGCCTTCACGGCGTGAACAGTCGCGTAGTCAAATTCAACTCCCTGTCCAATCCGGATTGGGCCAGAGCCAAGAACCAAAACAGAAGGTCGGTCCGTGACAATTGACTCATTTTCGTCTTCGTACGTGCCATAGTAGTAAGGTGTCTTCGACTCAAATTCACCGGCAACCGTATCAACCATCTTGAAGGTTGGTAACAAGCCCTGTGCCTTGCGCCAAGCACGGAAATCAGCTTCCGTCTTGCCAGTCAACTTTGCCAACCAAGCATCAGAGAAGCCGTATTCCTTGGCTGTTTTAATTTCCTCGAAGTTGTCGGGTCCAGCTTGAACCGTTCTTTCGATTTCAATAATGTGCAGAATCTTGTCCAAGAAGAACAAGTCCATCTGAGTAATATCATGAATTTCTTCAATCGTCACCCCGCGGTGAATCAATTCAGCGATGGCGAAGAGTCGGTCATCCTTAGCTGGCATCAATTGTGCCTTCAAGTCTTCTGTTGAAACGCCTTCAAAGTAACCAGCACTCAGGTCCTTTTCATCAATTTCAAGTGATCGAACAGCCTTCAACAATGATTCTTCAAGTGTCCGACCGATGGCCATGACTTCACCAGTCGCTTTCATTTGTGTCCCCAACGTGCGTTTAGCATGTTCAAACTTATCAAATGGGAAACGTGGAATCTTGGTTACAACATAGTCAAGGGCTGGTTCAAAGGCGGCCCAAGTCGTCTGTGTCACGGGATTCTTAATTTCGTTCAAGTGCAAACCAACGGCAATCTTGGCCGCCATCTTAGCAATTGGATAACCAGTTGCCTTTGAGGCCAAGGCTGATGAACGAGAAACACGGGGGTTCACTTCGATAATGTAATACTGGAAGGACTCTGGGTCCAAAGCCATTTGGATGTTGACACCACCCTCAATTTTCAAGGCCCGGATAATCTTCAAAGCGGAATCCCGCATCATTTGATAGTCCCGGTCTGAAAGAGTCTGCGTTGGCGAAACAACAATGGAATCACCTGTGTGCACCCCAACTGGATCGATG
>DWTH01000041.1:0-15041 GCA_018250975.1 Gorgythion begga
TACTTTGGAAGTGACTTTACCTTGCAAAAGAACCAGTATGTGACGGTCAATGGTCGACAGTACTATGTGAACGCGCAAGGAATCGCAAGGCCTGCAGATACGGGTTATATTTATACAGGCGCTAGTGGCCATGCTGGTTATCGCTGGTTTGATAATGGTCAAATTGGCAGCGGAAAGCGCTGGTATGCCGGCACGTATTATTGGTTTGATCAAAATGGCGAACGAATTGATAACTCATGGCAGAGTGATGCGACCGGAACGTACTATACTGGAGCGGATGGTCGCAGTTACCAGGGACTGCAAACAATTGGTAATGCTCAGTATTACTTTGGAAGTGACTTTACCTTGCAAAAGAACCAGTATGTGACGGTCAATGGTCAGCAGTACTACCTTGATGATCAAGGAAAAGCAAAGACCGTTTGAAAAATACAAAACTCAATGATTTTAAGTGAGAAGGAAGACTAAATATTTTAGTTTTCCTTCTTTTTATTGAATTTTTGGTTTAAAGAGCCGAAGTATAGTAAACTATAACAATATATTTAAATTTTTTAAGGACATGTCAAATGCAAGTTGCTAAAAATTATCTTTATAATGCAGCATATCAATTACTGAATATTATTGCGCCCATTATTACGTTGCCATATTTGGCACGCGTTTTGGGGAAAAATGGTGTTGGAGTGGCTTCTTGGACGAACTCACTAGTTACCTATTTTCTCTTAATAGCAAGTTTGGGGATTGTTACTTATGGTTCTCGAGAAATCGCTTATGTTCATAAGAACAAAGCATTACGGCAAAAAAAGTTTTGGGAAATTCAGACGATTCACTTTATTGCAGGTTTTGTAGCCTTGATTTTGTATGTGCTATTTATTTATACAGGTGGCGCGTTTAATCAGCGTATTCACCAAAATGAATTATTTCTCTGGTATCAAATTTGGGTGATTTTTTCAGGTATGGTTGATATTTCCTGGTATTTTATCGGTTTAGAAGACTTTAAAAAAACTGTTTTACGCAACATGATGATTAAGTTAGCGATGACTGTTTTGATTTTTATTTTGGTAAAAAAGCCAACTGATATTGGTGCCTATATTTTGCTACTAGCCTTGTCACAGGTTTTTGGTAATCTTTCGATGTGGTTTTATTTGATTGGTAAATTCCGTTGGCCAAAGTTGAAAGAACTTAATTTAAAGTCGCACTGGCATCCTGTTTTCATGATGTTTTTACCAACGATTGCGACGCAAATTTATTTGCAGCTAAATAAGACAATGCTACCATTTATTACTGGGGTAACTGCGTCATCTGGTATTTACGATAATGCGGATAAAATTATTAAGGTTTGCCTGGCTTTGGTTACATCAGTGGGAATGGTTATGTTACCACGGATGTCAGCCCACTATGCTGCTGGTGAACACGATCAAATGAAGAAGGCGATTCATTCATCAATGGATTTTGTCTCAGCAATTGCCGTGCCACTTGCCTTTGGAATTGCTGCAGTTGGACCAACGGCAATGCTTTGGTTTTTAGGGAAATCATGGGGGGACGTTGGCTCGGCCCTTGTTCTATTGACACCAATTATTGTTTTCATTGGTTGGTCGAATGTTATTGGTAACCAGTTCTTAATTCCTACGAAACGCCTGAGTGAGTATACTTGGTCAGTAACCTTTGGTGCCGTTTTAAACGTGTTCCTGAATTTCTTCTTAATCTTTATTTGGGGCGTTAAAGGGGCGGCATTGGCGACAGCTATTTCAGAATTTGCTGTTATTGCTTATCAACTATTTGTGACAAGAAAAGATATGAAAGTGCGAGCCCATTTCGTTGGACTATGGCGCTATCTGTTGGCTGGACTGGCAATGTATTTTGCGGTGCGATACTTTGTTGCTAACCATGGTATCGGTATCAAGAGCACATTGATTGAAACGATCATAGGTGGTTTTGTTTACTTGCTTGTACTCGTTATTCTTCGTGCACCTATTTTAAAACGGTTATTGAATTGTCGTTCCTTCCGCTAATAGGGGGATTCTGGTATAATAAATATTGTTGTGCACTAAATTTTAAATATTGGAGGATGGGGTTTTGAAACAGTTCCTGTTTTATCGCCTTCCCAAACGAATTTTAGATATTGTTGTTTCCTTTGTAGCTTTAATTGTTTTTTCACCAATTTTTTTGGTAATTGCGGCGATTATTAAGTTTAGCAAGGGTACCAGTCATGTTTTTTATGCTCAAGACCGTGTCGGTCAGGGCGGTAAGCATTTTAAAATTTATAAGTTCCAGTCCATGGTTGACAATGCTGATCAAATCCTTAAATCAGATAGCCAGTTGTATCAAAAATTTGTTGATAATGGTTATAAATTGCCGACTAGAGAAGACCCTCGAATTACGAAAATTGGGGCGATTTTGCGCAAAACGTCACTCGATGAATTGCCGCAATTCTGGAATACTTTAATTGGGAATATGTCAATTATTGGCCCACGGCCAGTGGTTGAGAGTGAATTGGTTGAATATGGCGACGAAAAACGAATTCAAAAATTTTTGTCTGTCAAGCCCGGTGTTTTCGGTCTCTGGCAAGCTTCTGGACGATCAAATATCGGATATCCAGAGCGGGCTGAAATTGAACTCGATTATGTTGACCGTGCTAACTTAGGTTTGGACTTTAAAATTATGTTTCTAACAGTTGTTGCAATTTTCAAGGGTGATGGAGCCTTCTAAATAAGACTGTATTTTCCAACGAGGAGAAATAAAAATGGAATTTTCATTAACTGACTTGGCTAAACGCTTTTGGCATTTTGCTTGGTTGATTGTACTGTGTGTCGTTGTTTTTGCTGGTTCAGGGTTCGTGTACGCTAAATCTGGGAAAGTCATTACTAATTTTTCGGCTAGTCGAACAGTGTTAATTGCTAAGAATAATACGGATGTCCGTGATCCAAATTCGCGTGTTCAGGCAGACAAGGCATTGATTCCAACTTATCAAAAGGTAGCCCAGGATGACGCCATTGTAACTGCTGTTCAAAAGACACTTCCATTTAAAATGAGTAAGAGTGATATTTCATCTGCCGTAAATGTTCAAAATCCAACAGATACTGTGGCGCTTGCATTCCAGGCTTCTGGATCAACAACCTATCGAGCAAAGATATTAGCAAACGTCTATGCAGAAACTTTTGCTAATTTTGGGCCAACTCTATATCCTGACATGGGAAAGCTAGATGTATTGTCGAAGGCGACAGGATCTGATGTCACTCGCTCTGCATTGAAGAATGCAAAGAAATTAACATTGTTTGGAGCTGTTTTTGGTTTTGTTTTGTCAACTGTCATTATCTTGATTTTAGGAATTCGTCAAAATTATGAAGTGGCTCGAAATCGGGAATAATTGAGGATTATGGTTAACTTTCTTTTACCAATAACTTTTTTTTCAAAGACATATTCTTATTCAGTTGCTGAGCCAATGGCAATGGTCAGTTTCCCATTCATGATTATTGTCATTTTGATTCAGCTATATCGTTTTCCAAATAGGATTAAAAATCTTATTCCTACACCAAAAGCATTTTTCCTTGTTGCATTCGTTTGGTTTTTTCAATTATTGGCAATGTTTTTGTCATACCGAAAAACAGGTGAAACTTTGGTAACATGGGGCCTTTTACATTCGCCAATTACCTTAGCAGGATGGACGCTTGCTGTATACATAGCATGGGCAGTGATTCAAGTTACCGTTATTACGGAAAAGGATGAAAAACAATTTATTAAAGCTGGCATAATTGGGCTTTTATTTTATTTAATATTTGTCCTGTTTCCGCAAGTTTTTCTTACAGTGCATCTAAATATTTTCAATGATTATGTCAATCTGTTAGCCAAGTTTTTTGAGGAGCGTTGGAAATCGATGCCAGGTTATGATTTTTATAGCAATGGTTCTTACTCTGCAACTCAATTAAGAGTGAATGGCTTTGAGCCAGAAGCTTCTTATCTGGCAAATTTATTGAGTGTTACCTATATCCCTATACTAATAGGCATAACGGTGACTGGCCAAAGAATTTGGCTAAAAATTAATTCAACAAAATTGCAATTAATCTTTAATGTAAGTATTACCTTTATTGTTTTATTAATTTTGATTTTTGCTAAAACTACAACCGGAATTTTAGCTGCAATTGTTGCTTATTTTATATGGATATCTTGGTCACGTGGGGCGTTAAGAAAATCAATTTTGTGGATTGCTTTTATTGGAATGATTTTTTTAATTGCTGCCTATCTAAAAATTGGCGTCATTCATAATATGCTTAACCAGTTTTTATTTGCTAAACAGGGCACTGATAATCGTTGGGGTGGCACAATAGGGTTAGCATTAACTTTTTTATCACATCCTATTTTAGGAGTGGGTACCGGGTTTACTTCATATTTTACGATTGAGAACTTTCCTATATCAGCTTCACAAAATTTTGAATTTCAACATGTTTACTCTCAAACTGGTTTTCCGATTTTGTCTGAATTTCTAGGTTGGTTATCTACTTTTGGAATGATCATTGTAATTCCAGCTTTAATGTTATTAGTAAATTTAATTGCTCGGTCATTTCTGATTGAAAGTCAATTAAACGGTGCTACTTCAGAATTAGTTGATCAATCCTGGTCTCGGAGTTTGCATATTAGCTTTATTTCTATGATTATTCTTGTTTTGTTTTCATCGATTTTTATTATTCGGATATATTTGTGGCCCTATCTTTTAATGTTCTTCTTTTATCGGAAACACATTATGCGTTTGGAGGAGGAACTGAAGCAATGAAAGTTTATATTGCAACACACAAACCATATGAAATGCCCCAAGATAAGCTTTATCAACCATTGATGGTTGGTTCATCTTTGAGAGATGAAGTTCCAACTGGTTATCAACGCGATGATCAGGGTGAAAATATTTCGACTAAAAATCCCAACTTCAATGAATTAACTGGAATTTATTGGATGTGGAAAAATTCTAAAGAAGATGCGGTGGGTCTGGTTCATTATCGTCGCTATTTGGGACAAAAAGGTGGACACGACTATGCTGAACGGTTAAGTCAACAGGACATTGAGAACTTATTGCGTCAGCATGATGTGATTTTACCCAAAGAGCGAAATTACTACATTGAAAATCAGCGTAATCATTATCTTCATGCCCATGCAAATGAGCCTTATGAGATAATGGAGAAGGTAATTCGAGAGAATTATGCAGACTTCTATCCAGGATTCCAACGAATGGAGCAATCGACGAAAGCCCACCTATTCAACATGTTTATCATGAAAAAAGAAGCTTTTGATGATTATGCGGAATTTGTTTTTGGTGTTTTGGAAAAAGTGCAAGAAAAAGTGGACTTATCCACTTTGCATGGTCAAGATGCTCGCGTTTTTGGTTTCTTGTCAGAACGGTTAATGGATACTTGGCTTAATACTCGGGACTATTCCTTTACGGAAGTTCCCGTGATTAGTCTGGAAAAGACAAATTGGCTTGATAAGGGCACACAGTTTTTGAAACGGAAATTTCTTCCAAATTCTAAGAAAAAGGTACATTTCTAATGGCAAATAAGTTTAATACAAAGAACTATGATTACTTAATCGTTGGTGCTGGTCCCTTCGGGATGACTTTCGCTTACGAAGCAGCAAAGCGTGGCAAGCGTTCTTTAGTTGTCGAAAAGCGTTCATTTATTGGTGGAAACACGCATACACACGTTGAAAACGGCATCACAGTTCATGATTTTGGCGCTCATATCTTCCATACGGATAACAAGGAAGTTTGGGATTACGTACAAAACTTTGCGGAATTTAACAACTTCCAAAACCAAGTTGTCGCCAACTATAACGGTAAGCTCTTTAACTTGCCATTTAACATGAACACGTTCTACCAGATGTGGGGAACAAAGACGCCTGCTGAAGCCAAGGCTAAGATTGAAGAACAAAAGTCTGCTGCTTTGAAGGAATTGGGCGATCGTCAACCACGCAACTTGGAAGAACAAGCAATTTCATTGATTGGAACAGACATTTACCAAGCTTTGATTAAGGGTTATACCGAAAAGCAGTGGGGTCGTAAGGCAACTGAATTGCCAGCATTCATTATCAAGCGTTTGCCAGTTCGTTTTATTTACGATAACAACTACTTTAACCACCGTTACCAAGGAATTCCTGTTGGTGGTTATACTCAAATTTTTGAGAACATGGTTGAACGTTCAAACGGCTTAATCGATGTTTTGACTGATACTGATTTCTTCGATCACAAGGATGAATTTATGGCAGAATTCCCACGTGTTCTTTACACGGGAATGATTGATCAGTTCTTTGATTACAAGTTTGGTGAATTGGAGTACCGTTCATTGCGCTTTGAAAGCGAAACGATTGACTCTGATAATTATCAAGGAAATGCTGTTATTAACTTTACAGATGCTGAAACGCCATATACGCGTCAAATGGAATGGCGCCACTTTGATGGTTTGGCAGACGAAGGCAAGACGATTATTACTCGTGAATACCCACAAGACTGGGATCGCACGAAGGAAGCTTACTACCCAGTTAACGATGATAAGAACACTGAGTTGTACAAGCAATACGTAAAGGCTGCTCGTGAAGAGGCACCTGAAGTACTCTTTGGTGGTCGTTTGGGTAAGTATCGTTACTTTGATATGGACCAGGTCTTCAATGATGCTTTTAACACTGTTCGCCAAGAATTCGGTGTGGCCGATGACTTTAACTTTGCGCATGATGATGTGAAGTGAAGATTTTAAGACACCCATCTTGGAGTGTCATACATATTGATTGGATTAGGAGAAGTGTTTGGTGAGTATTAAAGACAAATCGGCAGTTTTATCCTTAATTGTACCAGTTCACAATGAAGAAGCGACTGTGAATATTTTTTATGATACACTGCAAAATATTAAAAAAGAATTGCCTGTTGCCATAAATTTTTATTTTATTGATGATGGTTCGGATGATAAAACCCTGTCAATTGTAAAGTCGCTAAACAAAAAAGATGAGAGCGTTCATTACTTATCTTTTTCTCGAAATTTTGGTAAGGAAGCAGCTTTATATGCTGGGTTGCAGCATGCGGATGGTGATTACGTTGCTGTTATGGATGTTGACTTGCAAGATCCTCCCGAACTATTACCAGAAATGCTAAGTGAAGTAATGACTGGTCCATATGATGCCGTTGGAACTCGACGTGTGGATCGTCGCAAAACAAAAATTATTAGAACGTGGTTTTCGACCCGTTTTTATAAATGGATGAATCGTGTTTCTCAAATGCATCTAGTCGAAGGAGCACGGGATTATCGGGTAATGAAGAGGCAAATGGTTGATGCTATTCTTTCTTTACCCGAAAATCAACGCTTTTCCAAGGGGATTTTTACATGGGTTGGATTCAATACGAAGTATATACCTTTTGAGGACCGTGACCGTGTGGCTGGAAAATCATCGTGGACTTTTTGGAACTTGACTAAATATGGTATTGAAGGTATTGTTTCTTTTTCAACGTTACCTTTAACTATTGTTACGTTCTTGGGTTTATTTTCATTTGGCCTCGCTGTCGTAGCGGGTATTTTCATCGTCGCTAGGGCATTGATTGATAATACCTCGGTGGCAGGTTGGCCATCAATGGCAACAATTGTTCTATTTATCGGTGGAATCCAGATGCTTAGTTTGGGGGTAATTGGTCGATACATAGCAGCAATTTTTATGGAAACCAAGAATCGACCAATTTACATTACAAAAGAAGAAAAATGATGAATAAAGAAATTAAATTACTTTTCGCTTAGCAAGTGATTTTCGATATTCGGTAATGTTGATACTTCTAATTATTTTTAACTGGTAATAGCCCTTTTTGAAATGGTTGGATATTTTATTCGCAGCAAATAATTAACAAATCTTTGAACAAGCCTAATCAATATGGACAAAAATCAGTGAATTTATGGAAAAAATTAAAAAGTTAATTAATTATATTTTTTTGTTTGTCAGTTTTTTGGCAATTTCCGTTAGTTATCCTACAACTGTTTGGACTGGCAACTTGCTAATTAGGTTAACTAATCGGTTATCAGTAACTGTCTATCAAAGTTTTTTTGGTGTTTTAGTAGTTGTATTTGTAGTATTTTTTCAATGTAAGTATCATCGTTCAGTGATAAAGTGGTCTGACTGGCCTTATTGGTTTTTTGGAATGATAACTGCCTCTCTTTACGTAATTACGTTGTCCGTTAGCAATCTCAATGTAAATAATTTGACAGGGAAATTGAATGTATTCATAACGATAATTGCTCTCTTAGGTTTTTCTTATTTATTTACTAATTTTGCTGCTTTGTTAGGTCAATTAATAAGCCATTTAAAATTAAAAAAATGGTTGGTCAACTATTGGTTAGTTGTTTTTATTTTGATTGTTGTTTGGTTTCTTCAAGTTTTTCCCCTATTACCGGGATTAGTAACATGGGATGGATACAGACAATTTGTTGAATATTTTCACACATATATACCTTCACTAAATTTTACTTATTATCCAACTGGTCACCATCCCTGGTCAGCAACGTTAATTTTAGGTTTTCTATTCTCCATTGGTCGGGCAATTGGTGGTGTTAATGTTGGTTTATTCACTATTGTACTTGTTCAGATATTATTGGCTGCCCTAATTTTTGCTAAAGTAGTTTTTTTCGTAGGGAAAAATTGCGGAAAAATTGCAGCTATTTTAGCAATGATTTTTTATTCATCACCATTTGTTGCTTTTTGGGAAGTAACAATTGAAAAGACACCACTCTTTTTAACTTTCACGACTTGGTTTGTATTGACTTATGCTGAAATACTGTTAATAAACAGGCAAAAAAATGTTTCAAAATGGCTTTATATTGAGATAACATTTTCCGGAATTATGATGGCGATGTTCCGTAATGATGGTGTTTACGTTGTATTTTTGTCGTTAATTGTCTTGATTATCGTTGAGAGTTTCCAACGTAAAAAAGATGCTCGTCAACTTTTATTTGGTTTTCTAATTTTTCTTACTGCTTATTTAGGCTGGTATAAAGTTGCATTACCACTGATGAATGTACTTCCAGGCTCAACGGGAGAAGCCATTAGTGTACCGATGCGACAACTTTCAGCTGTTGTGATCCATGATCCGAAATCACTTAATAAGAATGATTTGGCAGTTATTGATAAAATTACACCTATTAAAGATATTCCTGTCAATTTCAATGTGAACAATGCAGATAATTTGAAATCGCTTTATCCTGTTGATACTTTTTTGCGCAGTCCAGCAGAAATTAAGATGATTCAGTCTGGCAAGTTAAAAAAGACATCAACACTTGTAACTAAAAAAGAAACAAATGATTATTTAAAAGTATGGATTGAGCAAGCTTTTCAGCATCCGACAACTTATATAGCAACTTTTCTAGCTGGAAACAGTCAATTTTTGAATCCAATTATTGACGATAATCCTGGTTCGAGAGGGATTATGTATGATAATGGATATATGAAGAGTGCCACTTTTTTGCAACCTGGTTGGTTCAATGAAGTTCATTACTGGATGAGTGATAGTATGCGAAGATATATTTCTTGGCCAAATATCATTTTTTCTTTACCAATTATCCGTTCAATTTTGCAACCTGCGTTTGCATTATGGACTATCTTATTTAGCACTTTCTATCTAATGTATCGTAAAAGTTTTGCAGTCTTAATTTGTATTCCTGTGGGATTGCTTTGCTTAATTTCACTTTTATCACCATTAAATGGTGGTGAAAAGTATATTCTCCCTGCCATGTATGTATTACCAGTGATTTTATCCATCGTCATAGCAACAACACAAAGGGGATTTCGAAAGTAAGTGATACTTTACTAAGATAACACAACATTGGGTGCAAATTATAAAGTGGTATGTATCAGAAATTAAATATCAGAGTTAAGCCTGTTTGTATTTTGTTAAAATAATCAATGGGAAATTAGACTCAAGGTAAGTTTTAATTTTGATAAAATGAATTATAGTAATACAAAGCGATAAAGGGCTATGATATAATTCTGGATGGACTAAATTAATAAGGATAAATTATGACACAAAAAGTTTCAGCGGTCGTTGTTACCTACAATCGACTTGCTTTGTTAAAGGAAGTTATTCAAAGCTTACAAGAGCAAACTGTTCCAGTAAGTCACATTATTATTGTTGATAATGCGAGTGAAAACGAAACGAAAGAATATTTGGAATCACTTGGTAATCAGATTGATTATGTCCGCCTCGAGGAAAATCTTGGGGGAGCAGGAGGCTTTAATCGAGGCATCCGATACTTCATGGAAAACACAGATGACGATTTTGTGTGGGTAATGGATGATGACACAGTGACCCATTCAGATACATTACAGAATTTACTATCATTTGCTGAACAAGAACCTAATTTTGGTTTCTTGGCATCAGATGTTCGTTGGATTGATGGTCACCGAGCAAAAATGAATCAACCCGCTCCGATGAATCGATTAAAAGTTATTCCAGAGGATCAGACTGAGCCTATCTGCTTACAAAATGCAACGTTTGTTTCATTATTGGTACGTCGTGAGATTGTGGCTCAAATTGGTTTACCAATTACTGATTTCTTTATTTGGGGTGACGATATTGAATACACTGAACGTGCCGGACGTGTGGCTCCTGGTTACTTTGTTCCATCTGCTAAGGTTACACATAAGATGGGGGCAAACGTTGGTTCTAGTCTCTTAAACGATGGGCCCGAACGAACACCGCGTTATTTCTATTCATATCGCAACAAAGGATACTATATTCGTAAGCGAGATTGGTATCGAAAAAATCGCGCTCGTCTTCGTACGTTTGCTGAATACTGGCAAATTAAGCTTTCGAAAACAGACCGAAAAGCTGAAAAGCTTGCAGTAATGAAAAAGGGAATGAAGGCAGGAAAGAGTTTTAATCCGACTATCGAATTTGCGAACAACGATGAGGTTTAGAGAGGGTACTAAAGATATGGATAAGCTAGCTATTTTAATTCCTGCATACAATGAGGAACAAACGATTGAGAAGGTTGTTGGTGATGTAAAAGCTGTTATCAATGATATTGAAGGATCAGTCATTTATGTATATGACAACAACTCAAAAGATGAGACTGCAAACTTCGCTAAAAAAGCTGGTGCAGTTGTTCGTCATGAGTATGCTCAAGGTAAGGGGGCTGTTATTCGGCGAATGTTTCGTGAAATTGATGCTGAGGCATATATTATGATTGATGCCGATGATACCTATCCTGTTGAAGCAATTCCTGAAATGTATCAAAAGGTTGTTGAAAGAAATGTTGATATGGTTGTAGGTGATCGATTGTCATCAACCTATTTTGAAGAAAATAAACGTCCCTTTCATAATGTTGGGAACAGCTTAGTTAAGGGACTGATTAATTCCCTTTTTAAGACTAGTATCAGTGATATTTTGACGGGATATCGAGCTTTTTCTTATCGTTTTGTAAAAACTTTTCCAGTGTTATCTAAAGGATTTGAAATCGAAACAGAGATGTCAATACATGCTACGGAATATGGCATGCTCGTTGAAAATCAGGTAATCGAATATCGTGATAGACCTGAGGGATCTGAGTCTAAGTTAAATACTTACGGAGATGGTTTGCGAGTTATTAAAACTGTGATTAATCTTTACCGTGGATATCATCCTTTTGCTTTTTACTCTATCTTTTCGTTAATTTTTTTCCTTATATCAATGGTATTATTTGTTTGGCGAGTCTTAGTTCCTTATTCCGAGACGCAAACAGTTGCTAATTTTCCATCGCTAATTGTTTCGATGATATTATTGGTCTTATCATTTATAACGTTCTTTTCTGGTTCTATTCTTGACTCTATTCAAACAAGTAATAGACGAAATTTCGAACTAAATTTGATTAATACAGAAAATAAAAATGACTAATATGAAGAGTAAAGTTATAAATTATATTTTTCTATTTTTCAGTTATTTAGCGTTGGGAGTAGGGTACTCTGTAAACGCGGGAAATAATTTTTTGGAAAATATTAATAATCGTTTTTTTGTAAGTCCTGAAATTAGTTTGCTATCTGCTTTTATCCTACTTTGTTTATTTTTGTTTAACAAAAATAATAATTTATTTGTAAGAAAATTTTGGCCTTTTTGGTGTTTTGGTATTGCTGCTTCTGTTATATATGTTTTAACTCAATCTTTTTCGATAAATGAAAGTGCTAATCTTTCTGGAAAGCTTAATGTATTAATTACTACAATTGCTATAGTAGGTTTTGCATATGTATTTACTTCTTTGGGCGTGTACCTAAGTAATTTATTAGACAGCTTAAAAATTAAGCAATGGCATGTTAAATACTGGCATATTGTTTCAATATTATTAATTTTTTGGATAGTACAAATTTTTCCTCTATTCCCTGGTATGGTTTCATGGGATGGGTATCGACAATTTTTAGAATTTTTTCATACTCATATATTATCTTTAAACTTTACTTATTATCCAACTAATCATCATCCATGGGCGGCAACCCTTGTTTTAGGTATGATTTTTTCATTTGGAAAATATTTAGGTGGAACGAATTTTGGTTTATTCTCAATAGTAATAGTTCAACTAGTTGTTTCTTCATTAATTTATGCAAAAATAATTCAATTTGTTGGAGAAAAATGGGGAAAGTTGCCAAGTATAATGGCATTAGTATTTTACGCATCTCCATTTGTGGCTTTTTGGCAGGTAACTATTGAAAAAACACCATTATTCTTGGCATTTACATCATGGTTTGTGTTCTGTTTTGTTAAAATTTTATTATCTGATGGAAAAGAAGAGGCTAGCAATTTATTAATTATTAATTTAATTATTTCTGCTATTCTTATGTCTATGTTCAGAAATGACGGTGCGTATGTTGTTATTCTGTCATTATTTATATTATTTATTTTAAAAATCATACAAAATAAAACATTTAGTTATAAATATTTAGCTATTTTATGTACATTTTTGCTTGTTTATGTTGGATGGAATAAAATCGCTTTACCAATGATGAATGTTGTTCCTGGTTCTACTGGGGAAACTATTACTATGCCGATGCGTCAGCTTTCTAAAGTAGTAATTAATGATCCTGATTCTTTGAGTAAAAAGGATTTAAAAATTGTTAATAGGATAACACCAGTCAAAGAATTATCATCACATTTTAACGTTAATAATGCCGATGATTTAAAGTCTTTATACCCTGTCGATTCTTTTTTGCGTAGTCCGTATGAAATCAAACAAATACAGGATGGTCAACTTAAGAAGGAAGCCACACCAAGAATTAAGAACGAGACAAATCAATACTTAAAAATTTGGTTTATACAGTTTTTCAAGCATCCTAAAGAATATATAAATGTATTCCTTACTGGCAATAGTCAGTTTTTGAATCCAATTTTAGACTCAGATTCTGGCTCTCGTGGAATTATGTATGGTAATGATTACATGAAAAATAATACTTTCTTACAGCCAGAATGGTATCATCAAGTTCATTATTGGTTTTCGGATAATGCTCGGAAAAATATTTCTTGGCCAAATGTTATTTTTAAGTTGCCAATTATCAGAACTATATTACAGCCTGGTTTTGCTCTGTGGTTAATTGCATTTAGCTTTTCATATTTTATTTATAAGAGAAGCTATTTAGTTGTTATATGCCTTCCAGTAGGACTGTTAGCGTTTGTTGCGTTGTTATCACCTGTAAATGGTTATGAACGCTATATGCTTCCTGCAATGTTTGTTGTTCCTTTATTATTGACTGTATTAGTTAATGTTTCTTTTAAAAAAAATAGAGTAAATCTAGGTAGTTAGTAAATAAATATTAAGTAATGAGTGTATTAAGTGTCTCAAAATACATTAACATCATTTGAAAAATATTGTTGAATTTTTTATATTTTTGTTCTTGCACAGCCAAGATTGTTTGCTCAGCCGTAATTGACTTTTTATTTTGAGTATTTTTGTATTCGAAATCGATTTTGCTATATATCAAATCGTTGTTTTTAACCATGTTATTTGCATATTTGATTAACCGCGTTTGGTTTTTTCATTTATTTGTTGGTGTTGGACTTTCAAGTCTCACTTCGGCAAATTTTGTATTTTAATGTCGGCTGAATTGTTAGTGAAGCGCTTGGTTGATTCTAATTTTTGGCGCGCATCAACTATGTCAGAGTGTGTTTATTTGGACTAGTGTTTAAATCATCTTTTTGATTGTTTTAAATTATTTTGTAAGTAAGCTTTAACTTTTCAAAGAAGTAGAAGAAATAATAAAGATAAGATTCATGAGTAGTTAATTCAAAGGGCCTAAAGTGTTTAGGTCCTTTTTAATTTGGTAGTTAAGAAATTACTTTTTGATCTGTGAAAATAATTATTACTTTTCATCAATATGTTCTTTGTCGTCAGGAGCCTAGTTAAATGTATATTCCAAAGTATTGATAATGTGTAGAAGTATTAAAGATAGTAATGGGTTTTCAAGAGGTTAATAATAAGAAAATATTATGTATAACAACAGTTGATGATTTTTAATTAACCAATTTTAAAATGAGGGGGTAATCAAGTTTGACGAGCAATGCAAGATTAAATAGTCTTAAACTAAATGTTTTTGTGAGTGAATAATCTTAACTTGTTTTTAATCCAATTTTACGTTGCTTAATTAGTGTAGCGCAGGTTTAAAAAAGAACAGTATGTTTAAAAGTATTTTAGTCTATCATTGATTATTGAAATGAAAAATAATGGTTCAGCGGTCATTTTTCTGCAATAAACAAACGAAATCGTTTAAAGTATCGACGGTGCTGAAGTTATTAGGGTGGTAAAATTAAATAGTTAAATTATTTTTTCTTGTCGTTTTGGTTTGTTCATTAGTACTGTCAGGAATTCTTCTGTCTTTTGTTTTAAATTTTTATTTTGTAAATTAATTATAAAATGGTATGTTGACCGAAAGTGATATAAGAAAAAATCTAATTAACATGTCAGATATAAATATTGTTTCTCAACTATGCTTAATTTAAGAAAGAGCTTTTAAATTAGAATCGGATAGGTAATAAAATTTTTGACATGTTAATTAGATTTTTTCTTATATCACTTTCGGTC
>DWTH01000042.1:0-13806 GCA_018250975.1 Gorgythion begga
CCAATTTCATACTAGCTAAATAGGCCGCATCGCTCTGAACTTTAGCTCCAGGTCTAACCAGGAACGGCCATACGCCGGATTTGTAGTTATGCTGCGCGAGCTTAAACATTTCCGGTTCCGGCCCGATTGCTAGTGGATGATCAATATCGGGTAGATCAGCATTAATTACTAGCACCTGTGTTTCAGTCATACGCTCACCCCTCTTTGACCATTGACTTCGATTTCAAAAATTTATTAGCAAAATACTGCTGCCCCTTGCCCGTAATTAGGGGCGTGAAGCGCGTCTTTGAACCGTGATTAGTGGTGATTACGGTTTCCCTTACTTCCATGATTCCCAGTTCCATTGCTCGTTGGGTCGGTGAGTTGTAACGTTTCCCCATCGCTATTAGGTAGCCATGAGTTCTTAGCCAATCGAACAAGCGGTTTTGACCAGTCTTAATGCCGCGCTGGCGTAGTACCTTAGCAAAATTGCCAACGCTGATAGAATCGTCTGAGCCTGAAACTGCTTGGCCTAATCTAGCTGGCCCTTGCAACTGTTCATTCTCTAGTTTCAGCTGCTCGTTCTCCTTCATCAGAAAACCATACCCACGTTTGACAACTTCCATAGGGCTGTTCCACTTATCTTCAATAGTGATAAAATAACGGCGGTAAATTTGCCCTTGCGGCGTTTGTGACATCATGGACAACTCTTTCGCCATGTTAACGGTTAATGCATAATCTTGAAGCTCACGTTTGGCGCCGTTATTTACAACCGTAACTCCGGTTACACTTGTGAAATCAACGCCCTCGACAAACATGCTAAAGTTTTGATCAACCCATTTACTAAATCGGGTTGTTAATTCCAGGCCTTTGTGTAGATCCCGGGCAGACACTAACTGCCGCCCGTCCTTTTCAGTGATTTTAATCAATTCAGCCATGCGCTCACCTCCAATTGTTAATACGTCTGTAATTCAACACCATACGGTTTAAGGATTGGTGCCCACTTGGTAATAATTGGGTTGATGAACTGAATCTGTGAGAATGACATACTTTGTAACCACTCTTCGTAGATTAAGCCGTCCCGTTTTTCAGTCAGGGCATCAATTAGCGTAGTTATCATGGTTTTGTTCATTGAGTCTTGCAGTTCACGTTTATACGCTTTAAATTCATTAAGCACTTCACTATTTTGGCAGTTAGCAATCCGCTTGTTATATTTATTAATTCTGGGGACATAAGCTAAGGCTTGATTAAGCCCTAACAGCACATTTATCGAATAACGACAGCCATTGACTTGCATACAGCGATTAAACTCATCCATAGTCATCTAGAACGTCTCCCTCATGGTTTGATTCTGTTTCATGAACCTAAGCTTGCTTTTGCCTAGCATGCCTTCACGGTTCTTTTGCATATCGAAAATAATTACTTCCTCCTGCTTGTCAGCATTCTGATCATCTTCTCGGTAAAGGAACGCAATCATGTTTGAATCCTGTTCGATTGCCCCAGTTTCCCGTAAATCGCTCATAGTCGGTGTTTTATCCATGCGACTCTCAACACCTCGGTTTAGTTGGCTAAGCATCACAATTGGGATATTGAGCGTTTGAGTTAGAACCTTCAGTTGCCGACTAACCAACGCAACTTGTTGTTGTCGGTTATCTCGGAACCGGGCTGACTCAACCAGTTGCAAATAATCAACGATTGCCAAGTAACGGCCTTGCCGAGCCGTAGCGGCTCGTTCTTGAATCTTGGCCGTGATCTCTTCAATGGTCATGTAGTTCTCGTGAATCTCTAAGCCTCGATCATTAAAATACTTAATTGACTCACGCACCTTGGCCTTCTGATCATCTTTTAACTGCAACTTTGGATTAACAAACAACTTCTTTGGAATTCCTGTTTTGATTGATGTCAGACGCTTATAAACATCTTCGTTCGACATTTCCAACGAGAAGAAATCGACAGTCATATCCCCGTTATTTTCACCTAGGGATCTCAACGCCAAGTTAACGGCGAACGCCGATTTACCAACTGATGGCCGAGCTCCAATCGTTAGCAGGTTGCCACCTCGTAACCCGTTATGAGCAAAATCATCAAGCATGCCGAAGGTTTTAATCCCTGGCTTGACGGAATGATCAAGGTCATAATCAAGTTTTTTACCAATATCCTTGATACTGGCCTCTGGCTTTACGTCAGGTTCACTCAGGTCTTCCAGACGCTGCTTTAACTGCTGATAGTTATTGCCACTCGGATTTAACGAGTAATTGGTTGCTGCATGCCCTAATTGGGTTCGCAAGTAGGTTTGCTTCAGGTCTCGCAAGTAGCCTTTGAACTGGTAGTTGTATGACTGACTCTTAGCCAGCGTAGCCCAATCTTGTTCCCTGATCACATTTGGGTAAGCTTGATTAAAGCTTGCTCGCAATGATGCAAAGCCTTTGAAATCACCGTGCGTATCGTTTAGGAAACGTACTAACTTGGCTAAACGGCCATCACGAAACCAATTCGGTTGAACCTCGTTGGTCTGTACTAACCCTGGCTGGTTGACTAGGCTAAGCACGATGTTTGCTTCAAGCTCGTTCATTCATCACACCTCGAATCTGATCCGCAGTGACAGTAATTTCGTCAACAGCAAACTGCTTGATCACTGCATTAACGTCGCCGTTGTTATTTATAAATACGCTCCTAATGCGGTCATTAAGCGTGGTCTGGTGCGTATCAATTGGCGTGATGTTACTCTGTGGTTTACCGTACTTACCCGGTTTACGTTGCTTCTTCTTGGCTTTATATTTAGCTCGGTTATCAGCAACCTTTTGAATCGTGTCTAACCCTGCTTTAGCCCAGTTATCAAGCAATCCTAATTTGGCGTAGGCGTATGGTTTGCCCGTGCTCCCAGCTAGATAAAAGGCATAGTTAACAAGTTGGCTACCGTATTTATTGGCTAGGTTACTGATTTCCATGTTCAATATGCCGCTAGCTGGGTGTCCCCAAGTGCGTTGATAATAAGCTAGTGGGTGCTCCGTATAAACAGCTTGTTGAAATTCTTTGAGCGAAGCTGACGCTTGCGCGGTAGTAGTAGTATCTAAAACCTTTAATCTCTCTTTACCATCTGGTAGAGGAGGGGTCCCCCCATCTGATACAGGAGGGGTCATCGACTCTGATTCAATAGGGGTGTTATCCACTTCTGAAATTTCGTCATTGTTGGTCCCTTCATCACTAAATTCAGGTTGTTTCAAAGTTAGATATCGCTTAATAACTTCTTGTCGCTCATTGCGGGTGATTTTACGGGCAATGAAGCCAGCTTCAATTAAGTTTCCAATACACTTAGTGGCAGTAGCCGGCTTGATGCCACAGCCTGCCCCAATTGTCTTATTGTTAGCCCAGCAATAGCCTTTAGAACTAGTCAAAGAAGCAATCTTACCGTAAACTAACTTGTCAGTAGAAGTTAATACCGGTCGATCGTCACCGGCCGCACGTTTAGCTGGATATTCCATCACGTAACTTGGAATAATAGAATAGTAGTTACCGTTGTCATTGTTCATTGTTTACACCTCTTTACGCTGAAGCCTCGGCAAACGGATCAGTATCTTGTGCTGGTTGTCCTTGTTGTTCCGACTGCTTTTCTTCAGCGTCATTCTTTGACTTTAATTTTCCGATTAGTTGACTAGCTCCTTGACTGCTCAATTCATGGAAATCAGATACCTTAAGATTTTGAAGCGTTGTGTGTTCCATCTGATCCTGATTCTGACCAGTCCGTTTAGCAGCGGTACTAAACTGTGCGTGAATCATCTTGACTTGTTTGTCTGACGCCTTTTTATTCGGTGAAGCTTGGTGACCATTCCAGTCCTTGCGTGGCTGTCTTGGCTGTTGTTTTGGTGCGTGCTTGCTAGCGGCATTACCATCATCATCAACATCTGAAGTAACCCCGAACACCGCTGATAACGTGTAGCGACGTGCGTAGGTTTCAGCAGACCCAAACGCCTGAGCATCATTCTTAGAAACCGGCACACTCAGTGGCTCAAATTGAATATATTCACCACTTTCGTCTAGTAAAATCGTTGACACCGACACTTGGTTGCCATCACTGGTAGCCTCTTGCATGTACGTCATATTAATGTCTTCAAGCGCGTCGTCAATTGCTTTAACAACCCCTTCAAGCACAACATATTTGGATTTAAAAAACGGATTGTCAGCTTCCTTAGAAGGCTGCTTTAGTACGCGTCGAAACTTGATTAAGTTCGCCGCTATTGCCTTAATTGAATCTGATTTTTGCATGATATAATTCCTCCAAAAGCTTGGTTCTTATTGGTGTTTAATTGGTTGTGATTTAACTATGGTATATAGTTGATTAATGGCTTCACCATAAATCGCATTAGTGAGTTGTGCGACTGCACGGGCAACTGTTAGTGGGCAACCTGGTTCTAAATAATCAGCCATCTCATCTTGATCATGCTTTAATTTCTTAATTGCCTCACCATAGGTAGGGGCCTGTAAAGCTTCATTTACGATTTTTACCATGAGTTTGCCTGACAAATCGACCATTTTCTTTTGTGGATTCATGCTTATTCCTCCTCCGATACCCAGTGATAGCCCAGACGTGTCATCATCTCTTCAGTGCCGCCGTTTATGCGGCTTACTAGCTCGTCCCACAGGCAAGCTTTGCCAAATGTTTCAACCATATCCAGCCACTGCTTTGAATCAAAATTACCAATGGGCTTATCAAACTCCGTTTCGGTCGATTCAAAGAAGACTTTATACGAACCGGTTACGGTCCTTTCCGCCTGCATATCTTTTAGCCACTGCTCAGCAAGGCTCCGACTAACATAATCGTCAAATAACCCAACTTTTTGATAAGCGTCCACGTCTAAGCAGTAGTCGTCTGGATCCAAAACATAATCCCGTTCATCATTCTCATAATCCCAATACCCGTCGGTAGGTTTTGGCAGAGGCTCGTCAGGGCCTAGTCGTTTTTGTTGGTCCTCTGCTGCATTGAGCATGTCTAATTGTTTTATTGACATCATTTTGCCCACCTCCGTATTAACGTGACTAGCCATTGTTTTAACGACAGTTTAGGAGTACAATAAAAATCGAAAATAAAATTATTAAGTGTTTTAGCTGCACGGGTACTTCCGATACTTGAGCAGCTTTTTTCGTACTCAAATTTAGGGCCTAGTGATAATTTGCGTACTTCCAATTCGTTCAACCTCCTTAAACGTGTTAAAAAGACTATCTAACTCCTGAATCGTGAGCTGTTTGTAAAGCACGTTTCCAATCCTGAATGTGAATTTCATCGTCTTCATCTCCTTAAATTCCAAACAAGTTACTAATTTCATGTCGTTTGTACCAAAGCACAGTCGATATCCAGCCTACTATTGCTCCTTCAATCATTTTGAATCCTCCTTACGCTCGTATTTGATTGTCGGCCATCCACTTTTCTAAAGCTTTTTGTGAAAATGAATCTTTTGTACCCTTCTTGAAATGTGGGAATCCAGGCTGATAGTAATAAAAATCTTTTAATGTATCCACACTGCATCCAAGCATACTAGCAGCTTGCTGTTGGTTTAATCCCTGATCCGGTGTGTAATACTTTTTTACCAATAATTCCAGTTGCGGCATGATTCTATCAGCTACAGCAACGGCTACAGCATCAATAAACTCAGTATCGTCATTTTGCGTTGAGATCATCATCTCTATCACTCCTTCCTATGTTTAACGACTCCATCTTTAAACCATTTCTTCATTCGCTGTTTAAGCTGATCTTGCATAGACAAATCAAAACCACGACATACATATGCGATTAGGTTTAGCAAGTAAAGCACTGCATCAAAACACTCAGCGACTAATTTCTTTGGATCATCAAAGTCATTTGGCTTCAAATCCTCTTTAGGTATCGTTAGTTCATCAAGTGAATCCTGAATAGCCGCTAGTGCTTGGCTCAGCTCTGGCATCGTTTTAACGGCCATTGCTAATGGCTCCTTCATAATTCGATCGCCATCAATTACCGGTGTCGTAACGCCGACAAATCGATGAGCCAGTTCAATTGCAAAGAATTGATTTTGATTGGGCAATGCTGCTAGAAATGCTGGCACTGACTCTATTCGAATGCGGGCCTGATCATGCCTTTGTTTGTAAATAAGCGTTACTGAGTAGCCTACCTTGCCGCTCAGTTCAATAGGCGCTACGCTGTTATGATTCATTACATCGGTCAACGTACTACCTGCAAATACTGAGCTGGATTGTGTTGACATTCCATCACCACCTTTCAGTTTTATGGGTTTAACCTGAATTAAAAACACCGGATAATATAATTAAGAATTAATCATTTCGTAGAATTCGTTCCGATCACCGTCGTGAATCATAGCTATTAGCTCTTGAAGCTCGTCTTCCGACATCCAGAATGTCTTAGCATTGATTAAATTTGGCGACACTGACGGGAGCAGTTCGATGATTGAATCGACAAGTTCACGTTTGCGGTTTTTAATTGCTTGCATGTTGTTACCTCCGTTCTTTGAAAATTTAATAGTTTTGTTCGCTCCTTATGAGATAATTGGATTAAAAATTAGGGAGTGAAATAAATGATTGTCTTCAATATTATTTCAGTTATCACGAGTGTTCTTGCAGTGTCAATAAGTTTATATACTTTGATAAAACAAAGAAGTGTACTTCAGATTAAGTGGAAAAATCCTGAAATAATAGGTAAAGACCAGATATACTATCTAACAAAGAATCATGAAGTTAACTATTTAGGATTGGGAATCCTAGTCAATATAGATATCATTAACTACTCGCCAAACGACATCGCATTCTTCGATTTGGACTGTACTCTCACACAAGTATTGCACGAATTTACAAAACGCTCACTCCCAGATAAATCAATAACTTCATTACAAATTCTGACTAAAAATAAAGTTTCTTATCAAGATGTTCCTCAAAAATTTAGCTTGATAGGTTCTGAAATAGTATCGCTGGTTTCTCTTCCTGATTCCGATTTTGGCGTTTTTAAAAGCAACTCATTTAATACCTTTGCTTTGTTTGTCCCTCTTCCAAGACTAATCGGAAATGATGAAAAAACATTTACATTTTCGCTTAAGCTAGCTAAACAAAGTTTGAGTTGGAAAAGCGTTATAGCATCATTAGAGTCAGTCTTTCGACACAAAAATCTGAAACTAAAATTCAAAGAATTCAACTACTCATTTAAAATCTCTGACTTGCAAGAAAAGTTCTCAATTACTGAAAAGCGTATTTCACGTAATCAATCTGAAGTTAAAGCTAATCTTGCTGATCATGGGACTCCCTTCGCAAAATAATGGGCCCGTTTTGATGATTTCTATCGGAATAGGCCTCAGCTGAACCATAAATCTTTTGTGAATCTAAAATTTTTCGTATCAATTTGTAAGTCTGATAATTAGCAATACTATTCATAAAAACAGCTATAGATAATGTCATTGTTAAAATACTCGTAAGCATACCGTCGCCTCCTTTCGCCGCCTCCCTGCGATATAATGATCGCAAGGAGGTGAAAACACTATGCATTTAAATGTAAACATTGATATAAAAGATATTGCAGCATTAGCATCTTTTAGAGCACTAAATTCTGTACATCTTGAAGACTTTGGCGAACAAGTACCATTTCATGATTCCTCTCTAGAAGAAATGGCAAATGTTTTTTCAGATAAGTTCTCAAAGAAATTTGAAAAAGAATTACTCAGTGCCTTAAAGGATGAGGCTGCAAAATCTGCTGCGCTTCAGTCTCTTCAAGATTTGACTCAACAGAAATAGTAGCTAGCTCCTTTTGATCCAACAAAAGATGAATATTTACTTGTTGATTATCCCGTTCACTGTCTGTAGCAGTATTCGGGGTTTTGTTATCCTGTTTCATTTAACCGCCTCCTTTCGTTACCCCTTGCGATATAATGTTTGCAAGGAGGTGATATATCATGAAATTTGATCATGATTGTGCCAGACAAATACTACTTACCATTGAGGAACAGCTTCCATTCAATTCACATTGCACTGTATCTGAAATTGCAAAGACATCGAATTTAAACCAGTTCAACAAGCAGTCCGTTTGGTATGCTTGTCAGATTCTGACAGATGGTCAGCTACTTAACGCAAAGAATTTAACACCTACTCACTTAGGCGATGTATCGCGAATCTATGGGCTAACTTTCAAAGGTCATGAATACCTAGACAATATTCGCGATCAATCGGTTTGGAAGGATACTAAGAAAACTGTGCTCTCCAAAGTTTCCTCTGCTTCGCTGTCAATCTTTAGTTCTGTCGCTGCTAAAGTTATTGAAGATAAATTCAAGCTCTAATCCTCTAGCTTAATTTCTACACCATCCACTAGTGCGAAAAGATTATCTTTTGCTAGTGGATACTTTTTTAGAATGTATTTCAGTTCCTCGTCAGTAAACGTGACAGCTGCAAATAAATTATCATCAGTTTTAACATCAATCAGATGATTAAATCCGCCAGCTTTATAGAAATGCAATACTTCATGTTTGTGTTTCATTTTGCCACCTCCTTAATGTTCACTCTTAGTGAGAATCAACTGTAAAAAAAAGCTCATCAACGGTTTTTTTGAAATATTTGGCTACTTTTTTCATGGTTTCTATCGACGGATTCTTATCACCGGATTCCATTTTTGTGTACATAGAATAGCTAATCCCAATGTTATGAGCTGATTCCATTTGAGTTTGTTTTAGTTCTTTTCGCGCTTTTTTTAAAGCGTTCATAATTATCACCTCCAATCACTCTATGTGAATAATATACATTCACCAGGAGTGATTGTCAACACTTATAGTGAAAATATTTGTTTTGCCCTTTAATTTCACTTTAAGTGATAGTATCCTTTAAATAAATACAAGGAGTGAAAGTCATGACTAAAGGCCAACGTATAGCTGAATTGCGTAGGAGAAAAAGAGAGAGCCAAAGCGCATTAGCTAAAGCAATACATGTCAGTCCTAGTACTATCGGTATGTGGGAAACTGACCAACGAGCTATTAAAGATGATGATTTGTCAAAGTTAGCAGACCATTTTGATGTAACTACTGATTATATATTAGGTAGAAAAACCGATTTAGGTGATGTTCCTGTTGCCGCCCATTTCACTAAAGACTATAACGACTTTACGGCCGAAGAACAGCAAGAAATTGAAGACTATATTGAGTTCAAAAAAGCACAATACAAAAAACGCCACGAGAACAAAAATAAGGACTGAGATTTATTGGATAAAATTGAGTATTTAATGTCACAATATCCAGAACTCGAATTTAATTTCGAATCAATGCCACAACTAATGGGCGGTTTTACCATTGGCAGTCAAATCATCATTAACAGTGATTTAACTGAGTCACAGCAATTACAATGGTTGGCCGAAGAAATCGGACATTACAAAACTTCTGTTGGAGATATTAGTGATTACAATAAAATCGAAAGTGCAAAGCAAGAACAATTAGCTCGAAAATGGGGCTATAAACAAGTTTTAACATTTACCCAAATAGAAAAACTGCTCAATAGAGACTCAAATAATGACTATGAAATTGCTGAAGACTTAGGCATAGAGGTTGATTATCTTCACGATATTTGCGAAAGCTACGGTTTATCATATAGACATGCAAAATAAATGGTAGAGAATTCAAAACGTCAATTATTTAAAGGATTAAGTTTAATCACATGGGTTAGATTTCATTGGGAAATAAGGATATTTGGAGGAGTTTCAATTGAAAAAAGTTTTAACACTAGGAATTACTGTACTTGCCGGTTTAACTTTGACCGCTTGTGGAAGTAACAACACGTCCAATAACCAGTCAAGTAGTTCTGCTATTACGAAGAAAAATATGAGCGATGAACAAGCCAAATCGGAGTATACAAAATCTGCAGAACAATTGGCCCCTGTATTTCAATCTATTGCAGATAGTAATTTATCATTAAATGATAATGTAAGGTTGACTGCTAGAAATGCTGATAAGAAAATTACAATCTACAATAATAAATTAGTCAAATATAAACATAATGCCAATTACAAAGTTATCAAAAAATTCAATGACTCAATAGCTACCTACCTAGGTGACATAGAAGGAAAAACTGTTTCAAGTTCATACAACACAGACATTAAAGAAGTCAGCAAGACTAATAAAGCTGCTTATTCAAAACTTGGGATAGCGCGCAATAAAAAGATGTCAGATGCTGGAAATGCAATGAATGCTAAAATAGCAGAATTGCCAGGTGTTTCTGGTAAAACAATTCGAACTACAAATTATACAATCACAATTACTTCGACAGAAACCACACCACATTTTGAAGATGGCACTGACTTGATTGTCTACTATACATTCAAAAATACTTCTAAGAATAAAAATATTGAGCCTGAAACGTCGTTGTTAGAATCTGCAAGTTTTACCCAAGAAAACAAAACATCAATTAATGACCTTGATAGTGGAAACCCAGATAAAGATTCTGATGAATGGTCTGCTCTACTTAGTGCCAGCCAACAGAAAGTTAAACCTGGTGCAGAAATAAAATGTATGGAAAGCTACGAACTAAACAACACTGATTACCCAGTTAAGGTGAAAGCCGTAGATCCTGGCAATGACGATGCAAAATTAGGCACAATCATGCTAAAGCTACCAAACAGCTGATTCTCATCGGTTGCTACCGAATGGAACGCAGATAATTTAAATGCTAAATACAACTAGCCCTTACTGGGCTTTCACGCGAGCGTAGTTCAACGGTAGAACAGTACCCTTTGAATTGCTAACTAGATACTAACAGATGCAAGTTCGACTCCTGCCACTCGCTTATACCCCATTACGGGGTATATATTTTCAACTCAAAAGAACATACGTTTGTAATCTTAGGAGGGCTAATAATGAAAAATAATAAATTACCAGAATGGAATCCGACTAAAATGGCAGAACCGACAGACTTTATGAACTATGAAGAATTCGTTCAAAGACTAAAAAGGGATCTTGGCATCACTGATAAAAATTGGTGGGTATTCGACTTTCAAACTCCGCATAACGAATCAGAATATCAAAGCGAATTGAAGCTACTACAAAAGTTTATGCACAAGTAGCATATAAATCAAAGCTCACTAATTGATTTCAATAATTTGAAGGCTACGAATAACAAAGAAAGGGCTGATTCGATGCCACGACAATGGAAACCTTTAAAACGACATCCTGGAATTTATGAGTATGAGACCAAACGGGGCAAAAAATATGGAGTTCGCCGAGCTTACACTGATATTCACCATAAATATCGCAGCTGGAGCAAATCAGGATTCGCAAGTTGGCGTGAAGCGGATATTGAATTAAAAAAATTTGAGGTAACTCTGGGAACGGGCCAAATTACAGCCTCAATATCAGATACAATAACCTTGCAATCTTACTTTGACAAAGTGTTAAAACGAAACATCGACTTGAAACTTTGGCGACCTGCAACCATTACTCAAAAGAAAAACTACTGGAACAATCAATTAAAGCCCATCTTTGGTAACCAAAAAATCAATGAGATTACACGTCAGAGCTATCAGAATTTCATTGATCAAATGATTAAAGATGGCTATGCTAAAAATACTATTATTACGACTAATTCTGTAATGCAAATTTTGATGAATGATGCCGCTCGCAATGATGTTATTGTCAAAAATAAGCTCAGCGGTATTTCAATTGATGGCGGCAAATCACCTTCAACAAAGACCATTACTGAAAAACAATATAATAAATTGATGAAAGTAGCACCAAAAGTATTATCTAAATATCAATACTGTATGATGGCTTTACTGACACTCGGCGAACGCCGCGAAGAACTAATGGGACTGCAATTCAGTTCTTTTAAGTTCTCACAATGGAATGATGAAGAAATTTGCGCAATCCAATTCAAGAAAGGCCGTACCAACGCAGAACCAGAAGGCGGTGACTTAAAAAACAACTCAAGCTATCGTACAATATATGTTCGTGGTGAAATGCTATCCATTTGCCATTACGCTATCACCTATAGCCAAAATATTTATAACAAGACTCACAGAACATTAGATCCCGATAGTTTTCTATTTGTAAATGAAAAAACAGGTATGCCAATGGGCGTGCAGCAAGCTAATAAAGTCTTAAATACGGTGGGAAAAGCAGCCGGAATTCATATTACTCCACACATCTTCCGTCATTACTTTGCTACTATGGCTCTCACTAACGGACAAGTTGCTACAGATGTGATGCACTGGCTAGGCCATTCATCTTTACAAATGACGCAAAGTTACACACGTGAAAATGTACGTGGTGCACTTAATGTATTTAACGGCATGGCTCCTAATCTTTTAGGAAATTCGACTAATGAAAAACAGAGTTTGTGAAAATTATGGTACAAAAAACATGTACCCGATTCTGTACCCAAAATTGGTAATAATGTATCGATATTAGTCGGAAATAAAACCACAAAAAAAGACCGGACACACCGTCATTACAACGGTGTGTCCGGTCTGATGACGCTCCTTCAAGTATTTGACTACTTAAGGGTAACAGTACTATTTACTTCTATAACAGTAGTTTAATAGGTACTGTACCAGAATCGTACCAGAACACATTGTAAAAACAGCCATATTTGACGTAACCAATCATTATCGGATCTGATTCACTTGACGTCCCAGTATTTTAGTATGTGCTCGCAAGAGAACATAGCCTTACGCATAAAAGAAATCCCACACCGGCCAATTAAGGCCAGTGCGGGATTCGTTTAGTTAATAATTAATTTTTTACAATAAAAAACCTTCCTGCAAATAGCAGAAAGGAGAAATTAATATGAACAGAAATAGAACCTTAGTGTGGGTAATCAGTCCACACTGAAGAATCCTTCAATGATGTATCTTCAATCTACAAGTATTCTAACACTTTCAGTGAGAGAAATTCAACAATTTATTCAGCAACAAATAACGTTTCTTGGTTGTCATTATACTGAGTTTAATAAAACATTATGGTAAAATGGAAGCTAGGCAAATTTTACGGGACTTAATCAATCCACTATTTTGCCGGAAGGAGGAATCCTTCAATGGTAATATCTTCAATCATTCTGCACCTTACGCTTACCATCTCCACTAAAGATTTGGTAACCGTATTATTAGGATTAACCAAGTTTGCCTTACTTATTCGGAAAGCTAACAAAAAAGCGTAAAGCAGAATAAACTTGGAAACACAGACTAGCGTGGGCAAGCACACCAACTAGTCTGTGTTTTATTATATCATAATATAAAACACAGACTGCTTATCACTTATAGAAAGCTCATTTATCTGAGAATCAGCTTATTGCCCGGATAAATCGTTGAGTAGATACTCTTTCCATTCTGGCTAGCTAGTGTGTACATACTCATACCATTTCGTTGGGCAATCGACCACCAGCTGTCACCAGACTTGACCGTATAGTACGCGTGAGTGGCACCACTCTTTACGTATTCCAGCGTATTGCTTGTTGGGCCAGTTGCTAAATAACCATAACCATTAAACCGTGGCTGCCGAACCCAGCGATAACCACCTCGAATAATAGCTTGGTCGGTCTTGATCGTAGTCCCAGCTGGCAAGATAGCGAGCACACTTGATAACGTTGAAGCACCGGTACGAAGTTTAACCGCTGTTTTAAGCGTGTAAGTCTTGTTTTCCTTAACCCACTTAGCCGAGTTAGTGGTCTGCTGGTGTTTATTGGCATCTTGATTGTTATCTGCAACCGCACTTGAGTCAGTCGGCTTAACGGTGGATTTTTGGCCGGCTGTATAGTAGTCATTATACAGTTGACTAACATCAAAGCCGCCATAACTAATACGGAACTTGGCGGTTGATGACCACTGCC
>DWTH01000043.1:0-13632 GCA_018250975.1 Gorgythion begga
CAGGTGATACACAGTTTTTACCTTAAGTTCGAATTTAAAAATCCAACAAGATTATGCAGCTCAACTTGTATAGATAACATCTTGCATAACATAAGTAGACCTAAGAGTGACATTCTAGACCTGGGCCTATCTGATCACACAGCCCAAACTTTTACATTTCCTGTGAAAGCAACGTTTTTCTTAAAATACTGGTTTATAAGACGACGTGATTACTCTGAAGAAAACTTAAATAAATTTAAGTATTACATAAGTAATTTAAAATTTGAAAATGTTTACAACTGTGCTTTACCTAATGAAGCGTTTGAAAATTTTCATAAGGAGTTTAAATTGTTCTATAACTTGTGCTTTCCTTTTATTTTAATTAGAATTTCATCAAATAGACAGCAAAGATGGATTACTAAGGGTATTAAGCTCTGCTGCAAACGTAAGCGCAATCTTCTGTGGACATATCGCAAACACCCAAATAAGTATAACAAAAACAATCTTAAAATCTACTCTAGGCGGCTCAAAAGAATAATAAAATTAACCCAAAAAGCTCAAAATGACTATGTAATTAATATATCTAAAAATAAATCATTAGCTACCTGGAAATTAATAAATAGATATAGAAATAATTTGCCTAGAGACTATATTTATCAAATAAAAAGTAAAAATAAATTGTTGACAGACCCAAAAGACATTGCAACTTCTTTCAATGATTATTTTATCGACCAAGTTCACTCCGTTAATGACTTAAACCCTATGACATATTCAAGTACTTTGACTCATAACCAATGTAATTCTTTATTTTTTAATTTTATATCACCAGATGACATTATACAAATAATAAAAAACTTGAAGAATATTCAAAGTGTTGGATTCGATGACATATCAACAGGAGTAATAAAGCATGTAGCTCATATAATAGCTCCAGTATTAAGCTACATAATAAATGCCTGTGTTGAAAATGGTATATTTCCTGAAATTTTGAAAACTACTTTAATTCGACCACTCTTTAAGAAGGGTGACAAGATTGAGATGAACTGTTATCGTCCAATTGCATTGATTTCCATATTCTCTAAGATCATCGAGAAAGTAATATATAATAGCTTATATAACTATTTTGAAAAATTTGACTTATTTGCCAAGGAACAAAAAGGCTTCCGTAAAAAATCCACGATAAATGTTGCAATTTATGAATTTTTATATAAAGTTATACCAAATATTGATAAAAATAAACCAGTTACAGCTCTATATATGGATATTTCCAAAGCATTCGATTTTGTAAGACATGATATACTTATAGATAAATTATACAGATATGGAGTAAGAGGTAAAGTACTTGATTTAATTAAATCTTTCTTATCAAATAGAAATCAAATAACACAAATCTCACGCATCTGTAAAACAACCAAACAAGAACGCATCTATTCATCTATAAGAAGGAACACACAATACGGTGTCCCACAGGGAAGCGTCTTGGGTCCACTACTTTTTTTAATTTACATAAACGACTTGCCCAATAGTATAAGCTATCCCATGACACTATTTGCAGATGACAGCACTATAGTATTTAATTCCTATAATTATGACATTAACTATGAAAACGAGATAAATAATAATCTATACAATGTTATTAATTGGCTACGATCTAATAATTTATTAATTAATCTAAAAAAAACCCACATAATGAATTTCAAACAAAATAAGAGCTTAGTAGGATCCTTAAATATTAATTACAAAGGAGAAAATATTCTTGAGACTTATGAGACTAAATTCTTAGGTATACACATAGACAATAATCTCAAATGGACAACTCATTCAAAGTTCATCTGCAAGAAGCTCAGTCAATTTTCATACGCACTTTATAATTTGACAAAAGTGGTTAACAAAGGAGTGTCCCTTACCGCCTATCATGCTTTTGTTTGCTCTACACTACGTTATGGTATAATCTTCTGGGGAAACTCATCAATGCGTGAGAATATATTTAAAGCACAAAAAAAGTGTATACGAGCACTAGCAGGAATACGCACCACTGAATCTTGTAAACCATACTTTAAGAAGTTTCAACTCTTGACCTTCCCCGCATTATATATTTTTGAAATGGTAAAGTTTGTGAAAACAAATCCTGCATTATTCACCAAATATTTGAAAAGTGAAAGACATAAATATCAACTGAGTATACAAAAGTCAAATACAGCCATGTACAAAAAAAGCGTATTCGGCATGTCTATTAAAATTTATAATAAGTTACCTCTGACTTTTAAAAAAAATCAAAATCTCAATCTTTTAAAGAAAGAATTACACCAATACTTGGTTGATAAATGTTATTATTGCCTGGACGATTATTTTCGTGACATTTAGCTAATAAATTTAATTCTTATGACTGTATAAATTCTAATGTTTTATTACTGACTAAAATATATGTATAATTTGACTTAATTTGGACCTAATATAATAATATGCACTATGTAAATAAATTTAATAATAATGATAAAAATAAATTTCAGCACTGATTATTAAAATATCAATTGAGCATGTAAATGATTTTAAAAAAATGTAAATTATCAATGTAAAATTAATATTGCACGCCAAATTATGGTACATGTGAGGCACCAATTTTGTAAACCAAGATCCTGTATTACCACATTTATGCAATAAATATTTCATTCATTCATTCATTCATTCATTCCAACCTATTATTTAACACAATCAAACCAGCCTCCAAATGGAAACAGGTAAACAGCGCCCTCTGTTGACGCCATATCAATGCGTCAACGATGACCGCAAGGGTCCATAAGAGAGGGGTCCGATGGCCCGCCTCGACTACCACCCCGCGCAGAACGATCGCCGAAGCGGTGTCACATTAATTCATATTTTTTATGTTAGTAAAACAATAGTCAAAGTAGAAACTTTCTTACTTTTATGTTTTGCAAATAAATAGTCTGCAATCTTCGGAATCATTCTTATACGTGATCACTTATCCTATGCGTCCCGTCCAGCGACCTCCGCGTGTGAACTGTGAGCAGGTTGGTGCATCGCGACAGTTCCTCCTTCACCATTGCGAGGGTTTCTTCCATCTGCTTCGTGGTGGAAAGCGGAAGGCTGTGAAAAACCAGGTTGTAATAGTAGTGTATATAAAATAGATAGAAATGTATATGTCACCGGAAAATAACAAGATCCGTAAGTTTATCAATTTACTAGGAAGTTTATAAACTTTCGTAGGATTCTAAACAGGAGATAAATTGTATTATTTTACGTTCACATTTTCGTAAATTTATCAATTTTCGACGTCACACGGTAAATTTATAAACTAACGGATATCTATTCGTAAGATTGTATATAGTTCGACCAATCAAAGAAGCTCTTTTAAATTTACGCATCTTTGAAATACGTAAAATAACACACTGCTCTCTGATTGGTCAATGTTCATAGTGGCAATACTTGTGTCCGTGGATTTTGGTACAATCAGACTTGACAAACTATAAATTGGACGCGACAATGCCTGGTTCCTCTCTGAAAAGGATGTAGTGAGTTGAGTTTGCAATTATCAGTTTCAATAAGCTATCAAACAGTAAGCTCCAACTGCACCAACTTCAATATTTTTGAACTTTTTAGAAGAATGCGCTGTCATTTTTTCTGCTGCTCTTTTCAAATTTAAGTGCGAGTCCTTCCTTTCCCTAAAATGTTTATTTCGTTTGTGCGCAATTTACATATTAACTGCGAACGTCCTGGTTCAGCATCTGGTGCAGTTTGCAGCAGCTGGTCACCACAGTCCATCAGAAACTGCGAGAATCACGGACGGCTGAGTGGAGACCTTGATTTATTGTAAACGACGTAAGCGTTTACCATTGCTCTTGCTACCAGGTGGAAAAACATCTTTTTCCACCACTTCATGCTCTTTCTATTCAAGGAGTAGTAAGAAACATACTGGTCATTCAGCATCTACACCAACTTTGTGGTGGTTGTAATCAAGTATGCAATCTGGTTTTAGCCTTTTGGTCACTCCCAAACCTTTGACTCGCGATAACGGCGTGAGAGCACTGACGCAGCGCGTCACTCTATCGCTTGTTTCACTCACACCAAGCGACCCACCTCGGTGAATCGAGCATGTGTGCGAAGCTAAAGCATCACACTCCTTCGGGGATACACGCGGAACACGGACTCAGGACGTCGTTTTAAAATAAATACTATGAAAGTCAGAGACGTATTGAGGACGTGATCAGCGTCCTGAGTTAATCAACGCGTAACGCACTCAGCACGTGATCGGCTGTTAAAGTGTTTAAGCTCCAAGAAAATAACTCGATGGAATTACAGCCTCCCCCTGGGACTGTCTCTAGCGTCCCACAGCCTTGTGACATTACGAAACTTCGGGACACACTAGGTCAATCACTGGCTAATATTAATAACCCAACATCAACTACACCTGTGTCTTCAAAACGGTCCGTGAAGGTTGATTTGCGTACAAGCAGTGATAGTGAATGTTAAATAAAAGAGTGATAGTGTCGTAACGGGTTCAATGTGATTATAATTCAATGACTATTAACGGCTGGACAATGATCATTTAGTTTTAAGACCCATTGCCATCATCGTGTAAAATCATATAAAATTATTTTATAACATTTAACTATAACTCATTTTTGAATTGTATACTTACACTTGAGTTGTGCATTATATACCTACAACCTACGACAGGGTCTATATTTAATCTGTTCAATACTATACATTTATTTCGGGGTGTTCATCCCTTGAGTGGGCAGGATGTACGAGCTACCGCATCGTACATGGTAATATTGCTAAGGTTGCATTTTCCCCTGCGCGTGTGTATGTAGGCTTATTATATAGCGCACACATAATCATTACATAGAATAAGCATTTTACTTAATAAATGTTAGTGTCAAAACTGCACTCGTTGGGTTTGGTTATTTCTACACCTTTACCCTATCCTTGAAACTGTATAACACACTACAGTTTTTTTTGGTCCTTCGGCCATCTTTCACAAACGGTGAAAATTGTCTAGCGTCCTACGGACATTTAGAACTTTCGGCCAAGCTATTTGGTTGAAATTGAAGGAAATAAAGAAACAAACGGTTTCGGTCCTTCATAAAACGCTTGTCGCGCCGCGTACGGTCGAGCGTTTATCGGTGATCTACGGTCACATCGTGCACTGCTGTGAAACACATTTCGAACTTAAGTGTTATCAGTGAAAACTTGGAACTATTTACGTGTATATTGTGCGAGCGGGCTGTCTTCTCTCTGCTGCTGGCTGGCTGCAAGGCGCAAACCCATCGCGAGTCAACGGCATCGAGCACCATCAGTGGTGAACAAGTTCTTTGAGTTTGAACAACGTCTATCAAGTAAGGTCTTGAACTATTATTTACTGTTAAGACATCATGGAGAAGTTGCTAGAAAACCAGACTTCTATATTGGAATCGATCAAACAAATCGAGAGAAATTTCAACAAAGATTCTGCTAGTAGGAAAACTCGCGAGTACTTAGATGAAAGACTCAATAAATTAGACAGGCTCTGGGCAGATTTTAGAATCAATAATGAGAAATTAGCTATCTATGAGGACATTAAATATCCTTATTTTGCCCAAAATCAATTTTATAGGACAAAGGAATACTTTGAATCTGTACGTAACAAGATAGAGTCATTTACATTTGGGGAATCACTAGATTATTCAGATAAATCCGGACTCCCCGGTCCATCTAAGACACCACAAAAGTTACCATCAGCTTCTCGCATGCCCTCACCATCTACAATGCAACATTCCGGGCAAGTTGTAGAACTTCTTTCTTTACAACGCACTAATTTTCGCGCTTTTAAACGGTTAGTGGCAGGCATGGATGTAGATCAAATCTCTGATAAGTGGGAATTAGAGGATGAGTTAAGGAACGTTCAAAGTAGATGGAAGGCTATTGATTCGTTACACTTGCAAATTGATAACTTGCTACAAGGGTCGGATTCTGACTATGATGATGAATTTTATTATTACGAAAATTCATATAAGTTAATTAAAAGGAAACTTAATTATAAGTTAGCCTCTGCCGCACATTTACAACAATCCACACCGCAGTTGGATATTCCTGTTTTTACAGGTAAGTATACCCAATGGCCTACCTTCTACGATCTTTTTTGTGAGGCTATTCACAATAACAACTTACTAACTAAATGTCAAAAAATGCAGCACTTAAAAGGTAAGTTAAAGGGCGAGGCCGAGCGTCTCGTTCAACATCTTCATATCTCAGCAGACAACTATGACACTGCTTGGGAGCTGCTAGTGCACAGGTACAATAACCCGCAATTATTATTTACCAATCATATTGAAACATTTTTATCGCAACCAGTCATGCAAAAACAAACAGCGAGTGACATTAAACGTCTCTATGATACCTCCATGGAAAGCTTACGCGCCATACAAAACCTAGGTATTGATACTACGACCTGGGACCCCTTGTTGGTGCATCACATATGTAAGAAACTAGATCAGCTTACATTAGCAGACTACAAGGAGTCACGCAAATCCCCTCGTGAACTGCCGTTACTAGTTGAGCTCATGGAATTTTTGGAAGGTAAGTTTACTGCTCTCGAACCTATACAGAGGAGAGAGAGAGATCCCATAGCCGTAGGTAAATCGCAGTCTTATCAGCATTCAATGCCTAACTCCAAGCAAAATCGAATTCAATATCCTACTTCGAACAATCAGCGAAATTATCCTAAGCGCGGATTCCTAAGTTCAGCTTGTAACGTGTGGTCATGCCCTCATTGTAATCAAAATCACGTTTTGTACAAATGTAATAAATTTAATAAACTTAAACCCGACGCTAAATTAAAAGTAGTTAAGAAATTAAATGTTTGTCAAAGTTGCCTCTATAAACATTATGACAACCCGTGCACCTCTACAAAGAAATGCAAGTGTTGTCAAGGCGATCATCATACTTTATTGCATGACGCATTTAATCACGTATCAGCGATGCCGCGTACGTATCTACCGAGTGCACCCCCTAACGAGGGTTGTAATGCTACTAACAACCAACATACAGTTGGCCACGTTGCTACCGACGAGGAGGAGATATTGCTAACCACTTTGTCGCTGCAAGTGAAGGCCGCCGACGGCACATATATAACATTACGAGGCCTCCTAGACCAAGGTTCACAAATATCCTTGGTCTCGGAACGTGCGGTTCAGATGTTAGGTCTTAGCAGGCAACGTTATCACGGAACCGTATCGGGTATAGGTAATGGTTCAAAACAAAGTAGGGGTATAGTATCGCTGCAATGTAAATCTATACACGATAACTTTGAGTTTACAACCCAAGCTTTAGTTATTACACATGTAATTAACAATTTACCTAGTATGACATTTAATAGACGGGCATGGCCACACATACAACACATTCAACTTGCTGATCCCGAGTACAATGTTTCTAGGCCTATTGACCTTTTATTGGATGCCAGTGTGTACTCGGATATTATTATGAGTGGTCTTATTAAGGGACCAAACATGGCACCGATAGCTCAGCAAACAAAACTTGGCTGGATTTTATCGGGTAATGTGAAAACTTTTAACTGTCACGTAGTTATTAACCATTTATCAGACTTATCTCAGTACTGGGAGTTAGAGGAGGTTAATGACATCTCTCCTCTGTCGTCCCCTGAGGAACAATACTGTGAAGAGTTATACCAGTCTACCACTACGCGATTACCAGATGGTAGGTATCAAGTCGCTCTTCCTATGAAGCCTCAGTTTGAATGTAGCTTAGGTTTCTCAAAATCTAAAGCAGTAGCACAGTTCCGTAATATTGAAAATAAAATGTTAAAAAACCAAGAGTTTAGTGATAGTTATATTAAATTTATGACGGATTATGAGGACATGGGTCACATGAAACGCGTGTCTAATTTCGATACAATATCATGTTATCTCCCTCACCACGGTGTATTGAAATCGGACTCCTCTACTACTAAATTACGCACGGTTTTTAACGCATCATCCAAGACGTCTTCCGGTTACAGCCTGAACGAGTTGATGGAACGCGGTCCTAACCTACAGAAAGATCTTTCAAGCCTTATCATCAGCTGGCGTCAGCATAAATACGTCATCACGGCGGACATAGAAAAAATGTTCCGTCAGATCCTTGTTAGAGAGAGTGATCAACATCTGCAAAGAATAGTATGGAGAGCATCGCCGCAGGATCCAATGACTGATTATCAACTGACTACAGTCACGTACGGAACGAAGGCTGCACCATATCTGGCCATGCGAACACTTCGACAGATAGCACTCGACGGCTCTATCCAGTATCCGTTGGCAGCAGAGGCATTGCAGAATACCTTTTATATGGATGACCTTTTAACAGGTGGTGAAACGATTGAAGAAGCCCAACGTCTACAGCTTGAAATTATTTATATGCTGCAAGGAGCGGGCATGAATATTCGAAAATGGTCCAGCAACGCTCCCGAACTTATCAAGGATCTCTCGCCTGACCAGGTTGACGCTCCGCTTGATTTTAGATGTTCAGAGTCAAGGAAAACACTTGGAATTCGTTGGAATCCAAAGACGGATACTTTTACGTTCCAAAATAAATTCGTAGACCTGTGCGATGAAAAACCTCTCACTAAACGCTTATTACTAGGGTATATTTCAAAGATATTTGATCCGCTAGGTTGGTTGTCACCCCTTACTATTAGGGCAAAATTATTATTTCAAAAAACTTGGGCGAGTGACAATATTATGTGGGATGATGAATTATCGGATACTATAAAGGTAGAATGGAACAACTTAAAATTAGACCTGAAAAATTTAAATGAAATTATTATTCCTCGTTATGTAGGTATCAAAAAACATTACGTTATGCACGGATTTTGCGACGCATCAGAAAAGGCGTACTCGTGTGCTATTTACATAGTCAGTAAGAATGATAAAGGCGCGTATACATCGCACTTGCTAACGGCAAAAACAAAATTAGCTCCATTACAACATAAATTAACTTTACCGCGGCTCGAGTTGTGTGGGGCATTGCTTTTATCGCGTCTATTTAAGAAGGTTATGCATATTTATCCAAACGATAATATTACTATTAATGCATGGACCGATTCCATGGTTGTAATCGGGTGGATTCATGGAGATATTCACAAGTGGAAACAGTTTGTAGCAAATAGAGTCCAACAAATTACTTCAGTTATCCCTTCATCAAATTGGCATCACGTCAAGTCAGAGCAGAATGCAGCAGATTGTGCTACAAGAGGTCTTAGTCTTAAACAACTATCGAAGAATTCCTTGTGGTGGGAAGGCCCAGATTGGCTGCTACGTTTCGATGCAAAATTAATTTCTAACAACAAATATGCATCTCCTTCAATCGAAATGAAAAAGTCCAATGTAAACGTTACTTTATATGACAATAATTCATTGTTTATAAAATTATTGAATGAATGTAGTTCAATTACCCGCCTGGTAACAATAGTCGGTTGGTTTTTGCGTTACATGCATTGGCTTTGTGACAAACAAAATACGTCAAGACTTAGGTATTTAACAGTCAGCGAAATTACACAATCGTATAATTTAATTATTAAAACGGTACAGCGTATTGAATTCCAAGACGATATGCATACATTAAGCAAGGGAGAATGTTTAAAAAGGACTAGTAAATTATTATGCCTAAACCCATATATTGATGGCAAGGATGGAATATTGAAAGTTGGGGGTCGTCTTAATAATTCTAGGTTGCAACAGTCCTCTAAGCATCCAATCATTCTACCCAGCCACGGTCGTTTGACCGAACTGATTATACATCAGGCACATTTGGTCATGTTACACGGCGGACCAAGTTTAACTTTATCTTACATCAGGGAGAAATTTTGGATTGTAAGTGGCTTGAGGACAGTTAAGAGAGAATTACGAAAGTGCGTTAAATGTAGGCGATTTAATAGCGAAAACAATACACAAATCATGGCTGATCTTCCAGAAGCACGCGTGACACCCTCCCGACCTTTTACACACACAGGTGTAGATTTTACTGGCTATTTTGAGATAAAGGCTAATAAAGGACGTGGAATTAAGACTACTAAAGGATATGTAGCTGTCTTTGTATGCCTAGCAACCAAGGCCGTACATCTAGAACTGGTATCGGACCTCAGCACTCCAGGATTCCTGGCCGCATTTCGTCGCTTCTGCGCGCGACGAGGGTCACCGAGTCACATGTATAGTGACAACGGTACTAATTTCGTGGGTGCCAAACGGGTTTTGAAGACAGAGTACAGAGAAATTCTGCAGACCATCGATGAGAATTTCTTTAAGAATACCAGAGAGTTCGATATACAATGGACCTTCAACGCGCCAGCTTATCCCTCAGCGGGTGGTCTTTGGGAAGCAGCCGTTAAACGCTTGAAGTATCACCTGCGTAGAGTAGTCGGTGAACAGAAACTCACGTATGAAGAGTTCATCACCCTGCTTCACCAAATTGAAGCTTGCTTGAACTCGCGTCCCCTGATCGCCTTAACCGAAAATACAAGCGATCAGTACTTGACTCCTGGACACTTTCTTGTTGGAGGAGCACTCATATCTCGACCTCAAACTGATCCGTATCATATTAACTTAAATATTCGATGGCAAATGATTCAAGCAATGAATAAACAGATATGGAAAAGTTGGTCATCAGATTATTTGCAACAATTGCAAGTACGGTCAAAGTGGAACTCTCCTCGAAAAAATATAGAGGTTAATGACATAGTACTTGTGAAGGAGGACAATCTCCCCCCTGGAAAATGGGCTTTAGGGAGAGTAACTGCGGTACACCCTGGAAAGGACGGATATGTTCGCGTAGTTTCTTTAAAAACAGAAAATGGAGAAATTAAAAGGCCTATTCTTAAACTATCCATTTTACCTATAAGGGAAGAACCCACAGGTGATAGCAAGCCGGTACCTACATCGCAAAGCAAGGATGACGTCACACGTAATAGAAATAAGAGGACTCCTCTCTCCCGAAGCCCCAATCATATTGTAAACGCAATAACGATGTTATTTTTATTATTTTTAACATTTATATCTCCTGCGCAGTCTAATTTCAACGTGTCAAATTTTGATTCTGATCAGAGTTTTTATTTCGACAGAGTATCTGAGTTACTTCTCATTCGAGACGAATGGAAGGTGGTTGTTTATTATAATCTGACATCATACTGGAGAGGTTTAAGCAATATTCGCGATTACGTCACACATTTAGATACTCCGTTATATACCAAAAATTTACCTTTACAGTACACTAGTATCATATCCCAGTTACAACACGATTTGTCTGAAATCGAACATTATAACAACCTGCTTAGAGGTAACAACTCACTTAAAGGAAGAAAGAAAAGGGGTTTAATTAATGGAGTAGGTTATTTAGCAAATACATTATTTGGCGTTCTTGATGAACGATTTTTAAGTAAATATGAAAGGGATATCACACAATTATCACTAAATGAAAATCATATACAACTTCTTATTAAAAATCTAACTAGTGTTATTGAAGGGCAGCATAATATAATGCGTAGGAATGAAGATATTATGAACAAACAGTTCACTATTTTAGATAATAATCTTCGTAATATTAAAGTTACAATTAACAGAGTTCATTCAGAGTTAAGTAGTGAACTTAATGTTTTATCATCTTCCCTTAGTGCGAATATTATAATTTCCAGCTTGAGGCGCATTCAGGATACTATAATTAATACTATTACTGACATATCGCATGGACACTTGAATGCACATCTCTTCCCGCCTGAACAACTAGCTGATCAGGTAAGCATAATTTCTAGCCATTTACAAGGCGACCTTACCTTACCGGTGGACAAACAGAGCATCATAGATCTCTACAAAATTATGAAGGTAAGTGCAAATATAGGTAATCAATATTTGATCATCGAAGTCAGAATCCCTCTAGTAAGCAAGGAGGCATTAGAATTAGACAGAGTATTTAGTTTACCGCTAAAAACATATTCTATTTCAAGTAATTTTCCATATATGGCTTTTAATTTACAAAGAAACTTACTTCTTTTGCTATCAGAGATTGATATACAGCCATGTCTACATTTATCGGTTAATAGCCTATTATGTACGATTGATAAACCTATCTATGAACTTCAAATTACTAAATCTATCTGTAACATAAGTATTAACAACAAAACAATGTGCACTACAGAGGTGTCGGCATGTCAAGAACGATGGATCAGATTACATGGAAATAACAGGTGGCTGTTCTCGTGTTGCGAGAGATGCTTAGTGCGGCTTTTTTGCCCAGATGGTATCCAGGACAGCACATTGATGGGGAATGGCATAATAGATATTGGGCCAGGTTGTACTTTAAAGAGTAATGGGCTATCTATTTACGGCCACAGTAACAATTTTCATAGCCAGGTTAACGTACAGAATGATATCGTTACAGTTCCAAAGATTTCCATATTAAATACGATAATTAATTCCTCATTAGATAAAAGCTATATTCCCGAGGAACACGCAGACCAGTGGAGCCAGCTCAGAGCCCAAATAGATGACTTAAAACACGAGTCTAGTACCGCTTTGAGTGTTCACGACGTGCATCATTATTCGATGTTGTATGCAATATTATTTTTTATTATACTAGCAGTAATCATTTGCGTTATTATGCGATACCGCACGCCTAAACCTCGGTTGCTAGAAGAGCTCCAAGAAAATAACTCGTTGGAACTACGGCCTACCCCTGGGGCTGTCCCTAGTGTTCCACAGCCTTGTGATATCACGAAACTTCGGGACACACTAGGACAATCGCTGGCTAATGTTAATAACTCAACATCAAGTATACCTGTGCCTTCAAAACGGTCCGTGAAGATTGATTTACGTGCAAGCAGTGATAGTGAATGTTAGAGTGATAGTGTCGTAACGGGTTCAATGACTATTAATTCAATACAAATAACGGCTGGACAATAATTACTTAGTTTTAAGGACGCATTGCTATCATCTTGTAAAACCATATAAAATTATTTTATAACATTTACGTAGGGAAGTCCGTCATTGACACTTACAGACAGGAATAATTTCTGACTTTAATCCGCTAAATACTCACAGGATTAAATACTTTGGTAAATTTTAATATGCTGGTTTATTTAAAAAAACTAACTCAAATTAAAGAAAAAAAATAAAACATGAACTAAAGAAGAATGATAAAAGGAACCTTTAATATTGAAATCAATATAAAATATAAATTTGGATAATAATTTCACAAAAAAGGACACAATTGAAAATTTAATTTTGATCAACTCACCCATACGCAACGAATTAAAATATTTTATTTTAGTGTCTAATAATGTTTGCAAAACTGACAATTTTGACAATCAACTTGCTTCAGATAAATTAAATTCTATGTAGCTTTAAAACAAAAATAACAAAAAAGCAGAAAGGGTAATATGTTTTTTATAAACATTATATTTTTTAATTTCTATGACTGCTGATTCAAAACTGACCACTGCTACATACATTACAAGAATTTGAATGAAATATTAACTTAATGCTAACAATATTACAAAATAGTTATTCGCTTTGCGATTATTTAACATATAATAATCTAAAATGAGTTTTAAAAATAACCTAATAAAACCTTTTAACTTATTATATTTTTGAAATCTTTTAAACTTATTAT
>DWTH01000044.1:0-13210 GCA_018250975.1 Gorgythion begga
CTGATCAGCGTATTGCGATCCCCGAGACCAAGCAGTCGATTATCGCATTGCGTGATTCGCTACGCCATATTGCGGAGCTGACCGGGAACGCGAATGAGGGCATGAAACCTCTGCTCAAGAGGTTGCCGGCGATGAGTGACGCCCTTCAGGGAACACTGAAGAATGCTCAGACCGTTTTGGCAAGCTATGGCGGTGATACAGATTTCCATCGCGATCTTCAGGCCATGATTACGCAGCTTGGCCAGGCCGCGCGTTCTATTCGCTTCCTGACAGACTATCTGAACCATCATCCTTCAGCATTGATTATGGGGCGTCACTAACGTGCAGATCTCTCATTCCTTTCGTGCGCGCCATCACAAACTGTGGCGCGTGATTCCTGTGAGCACCCTGCTTCTGGCTTTTATGGGTACGGGGCTGACAGCCTGTGGCAGCGATCCTACGCTCTATTCTATTGCGCCGGTTCCTGGGGTTGCCCAGCAAGGCGGCCCTGTCACGGTTGAAGTGCGCACACCCGTCGTGACTGCAGGTCTCGATCGTGATGAGATCGTGCGCCAAGACAAGGATTATAAACTCGATATCGCCAAAGGGAATGCCTGGAGGGAGCCCATTGGCGATATGATTGGGCGCGTCCTGACGCATGATCTGGCGCAGCGTTTGCCGGGTACGACCGTATTTGCCCAGAACGATGCGGTCTCAACCAGACCACAAGTTTTTGTGGAAGTAACGATTACTGCCTTCAATGCGGATCAACAAGGTAATGCCTTGCTGATGGGATCCCTTTCGGTGCATGGGGAAAAGTCGAGTATCGGCCCTAACCTGACCGTACCTGTTCAGTTCCAGACCCATCTGGAGAACAGGCAAACGAATACGCTGGTAGCCGCACTTAGTGCCTTGACCGGCCAGCTGGCTGATCTTGCAGCTCAGAAAATTCGTGTGCTTCCGGTATTGCCGATCACACCTTGAGGGCGTTCCCAAGGTATCGCCCTGGGGTCAAAAGGGGCAGAGGCGCGATTTTTCCCACGCCGTTCTCAGGCCCTGGTAAAAAAACCCCGCCTCCGGAAGGAGGCGGGGTTTTTTCTATTGCTCTGCTTGAAGTCTGCTACTCAGAGTTTTTCGACCTGTGTGTATTCAAGCTCTACAGGTGTGGAGCGACCAAAGATCGATACGCTGACCTTGAGGCGCGAACGCTCTTCGTCCACTTCCTCGATTACGCCATTGAATGACGTGAAGGGGCCATCAGCCACGCGAATCTGCTCACCAATTTCGAAGGTAAGAGCAGAACGGGGACGCTCAACACCTTCTTCAGCCTGTTTGAGCATACGCTCAGCTTCAGCCTCGGTAATAGGTGAGGGGCGATTGCGCGTCCCAAGAAATCCGGTGACCTTCGGGGTGTCCTTGACCAGATGCCAGGCATCATCGGTCAGTTCCATTTTCACCAGAACATAGCCAGGGAAGAACTTGCGCTCGGCATTGATCTTGCGACCACGGCGAACTTCGGTGACATCCTCTGAGGGGACCAGCACTTCTTCGAATTGGTCGCTCAGACCTTTCTGTGCAGCCTGTTCCTTGATATGGGTCGCGATCTTCTTTTCGAACCCGGAATAGACATGCACGACGTACCAACGCTTAGCCATGGTTGTTCGTCTTAGCCTCCAACGCCAAAAAGTTCGCGAACGCCAAGTCCAATGACCTGGTCGACAACGAAAAAGAAAACTGAGGTGAGGGCGGCCATGGCCAGCACGGCACCCGTGGTGACCAGCGTGTTACGGCGTGTCGGCCAGGTTATTCTGGTCGCTTCCGTGCGCACGTCTTTCAGGTATTGCACCAGATTGAAGCGAGCTGCTGGTTTGGAAGAAGGTTTCGGGGCATCTTTCGATACGCCTCCCTTGGGGGGCGAAGATTGCTGCGACCCGTGTTTGGGGGTAGTGACCGACACCATCATCCTCATATTCATCAGAAAGCCGCGCGTGGCGGAATACCGCGCCCGACTCCGCTCGTTAGCTTAGTCAGCCAACGGCTGCGGCGTGGTGGCAGGGGCGGAGGGTCTCGAACCCGCAACCTCCGGTTTTGGAGACCGGCGCTCTAGCCAATTGAGCTACACCCCTAGCGTCGTCCGCCTAGCCAACCATTCTGGATGAGACATCCTGTCTGGCTGGGTCATGACGAGACCACTTGCGGCGTAATGCGTCGCTCGAGCATTTAAGTCAAGAGATCATTTAAGGTTTATCTGCTAAAACTGTCTCTTGCTTCGCGCGGTAATCAGGGTTAGGGAGAGTCAACAGCTGAAGCGCGGGCGTAGCATAGTGGTAATGCAGTAGCCTTCCAAGCTTCTGAGGAGGGTTCGATTCCCTTCGCCCGCTCCAGCTGATTTCTCCAAAATTCCTGGCTGATTGGGCACCCTGAAGCCTATGACAGGGCGCCATGCACTGCGTTGGTTCGGCTGCCTCGATTCTTACTGGGTCTGGCAAGGTTTGAGATTGGGTCGGGCCGATGCGAATTGCGTAATCATGAGCGCCACTGGCGCATCGCCCACATTGCCTGACAAATGGCCGACATGCCCATGGCTGTCGGGCTTGGCGCCAACATCCTCGCTGAGCAGGGCGTCGCCCGGGTTCAGCTCGACGCGTGTTCCATCCATGCTTTGCACGAACCAGACGCCTTGAAGCGGGATGATCCACTGTACGCTTTCAGGGGCCTGCCACCCGCCTTTCCAGTGTGAGGGCTGAACACTTGTAACCATACGGGCTTCCCCTTGCTGTGCGTGGTTGACCCATTGTGGTTCTGCATGTGCAGCCAGCCGGCTCAATGTGAAATTCTTGAGTTTGCATTTTGTCAGATGACTTACGCCATGATCATCGCGCCAATTATCCCAGTACGGCACGCCTGCGGGCTGTTCGGGCGGCGGCGTATCAGACTTGGCGTGAGCGATAACAGGCATGGTCGCCATCATGAGTGGCAGGACATAACGTTTGCTGCATGAGGACAGGAAGCGGACACATGAGGCAGGAAACATAAAGGCGGGAGGCTTTCTATGGCTGATGAGAAAAGGAGTTCGGCGTTTTGGCAAAATCACGCGCATGAGCGCAACCTTTGTGAGGGATCCCCTTGGATCGGGTGAGTCTGCGGAAAGATCCTCAGGCAGGGTGGCCAAGGCCGAAACAGGGATATTTCAGGCTGTAGAGGCGCAGAGTGTCAGTTGCGCAGGGCACATCCTGCGTGCTAGACGCCCCGCAAGGCCTGAGTCGTTATTGCGGAGTCGGGACGAACAGTCTCATTTGCCTGAGTTGTGATCGATCGGTTCCATGAACGAGGTGCAGAGGTTGGTCTCTGCGCTATGATTGCGATGATTATCAGGATGTTTGTGTAATTGGGGTGGGAACGCCGGACGTGACAGTGGTCGAAACAGCCGAGGCACCGCAGATCAGCATTGATGCGTCGGGGGGTGTGGCACAGCGCTACGCTCTGGCTCTCTACGAGTATGCTGATGAAAAATCGGTACTCTCTGAAGTGCTGGATCAGGTGCGTGTTCTGCGCAGGTTAATTGTAGAGAGTACGTCGCTGCGTGACTTTCTTGCTGACCAGAGTGTCGATTCCCGCCAGACCGGCCAAGGGCTGGATGCTGTTCTCAAAGCCCAGGGCTTTAGCGAGACACTCAGGCGCTTTGTTGGCGTCGTGGCGCGCAATCGCCGTGCCGCACGCCTGAATGAAATTCTTGGTGCCGTTCTTGCCCTTGACGCCCAGCGTCGCGGCGAGACGATTGCCGAAGTGCGCAGCGCCCAGCCGCTTGCGGCTGGTCAGCGTAGTGCCTTGCAGGCGCGCCTGGCTGAAGCGGGTTACGCCCGCGTTTCCATAATTGAACATGTCGAGCCCGATCTGATCGGGGGGCTTGTCGTGCGGATTGGCGCCAAGCTATTCGATACCTCCATTCGCGGGCGTCTGACCCGCATCCAGAATGCCATGAAGGGAGCCGCGTGATGGATATCCGTCCCGCTGAGATTTCGGACATCCTCAAGCAGCAGATCGCGTCCTTCAATGATGAAGCGCAGGTCTCCGAGACAGGCACCGTCCTGTCCATTGGTGACGGTATTGCGCGCGTCTACGGGTTGGCCAATGCTATGGCCGGCGAAATGGTCGCCTTTGAGGCGACCGGCGATCGCGGCATGGTGCTGAATCTTGAAGAAGACAGCGTCGGTATCGTCGTTTTCGGCGATGGCGACGGCATTCGCGAAGGCGATACCGTCACTCGCACAGGCGCGGTGGTTGAAGTGCCTGTGGGCAAGGGGCTGCTTGGCCGTGTGGTCGATGCGCTCGGCAACCCGATTGACGGCAAGGGTCCGCTGACCGATGTCGTGATGAAGCGTGCTGAGGTAAAGGCGCCCGGCATTATGCCGCGTCAGTCAGTTTGCGAACCGATGCAGACCGGTATCAAGGCGATCGATGCTCTTGTACCCATCGGGCGCGGTCAGCGTGAACTCGTCATTGGTGATCGTCAGACCGGCAAGACAGCTATTCTGATCGACACCATTGTCGCGCAAAAGCCGGTCAACGCTACGGGTGATGAGACGCAAAAACTGTATTGCATCTATGTTGCTATTGGCCAGAAGCGTTCGACGGTTGCGAATCTTGTGCGCACCCTGACCGAAGAAGGCTCGATGGATTATTCCATCGTCGTGGCGGCAACAGCCTCTGATCCGGCACCGATGCAGTATCTGGCCCCCTATTCGGCCAGTTCGATGGGTGAGTTCTTCCGTGATAACGGCATGCACGCCCTGATCTGCTATGACGACTTGTCAAAGCAGGCAGTGGCCTATCGTCAGATGTCGTTGCTGCTGCGTCGTCCGCCCGGTCGTGAAGCTTTCCCGGGTGATGTGTTCTACCTGCATTCGCGTCTGCTCGAGCGCGCTGCCAAGATGTCTGATGAGTTCGGCGCTGGTTCGCTGACGGCTCTGCCAGTTATTGAGACCCAGGCAGGTGACGTTGCGGCTTATATCCCAACCAATGTGATCTCGATCACGGACGGGCAGATCTTCCTCGAGACTGATCTGTTCTATAAGGGCATCCGTCCGGCTGTGAACGTGGGTGGCTCGGTGTCACGCGTGGGCTCGGCTGCTCAGATCAAGGCGATGAAGCAGGTTGCAGGCAAGATCAAGCTCGATCTGGCCCAGTATCGTGAAATGGCAGCCTTCTCGCAGTTCGCCTCGGATCTTGATCCCGCAACCCGCAAGCAGCTTGATCGCGGTGCCCGCCTGACAGAGCTTCTGAAGCAGCCCCAGACCTCACCTCTGCCCGTCGAAGAGCAGGTTGTGGTTCTTTTTGCCGGTACGCGCGGCTTTGTTGACGCCGTAAAGGTCGATCAGGTCACCCGTTACGAGGCCGCCCTGCTGAGCGAGATGCGCAGCTCGGGTAAGGATATCCTTGATGCTATCCGTACGGATCGTCAGATCAAGCCGGAGATCGAATCCAGGTTGAACGAAGTACTGACGGCGTTCAACAAGCGCTTTGCAGCCTAAGGACAGATCATGCCCTCGCTGAAGGAACTGCGCGCCCGGATTACGGGCGTAAAATCGCAGCGCAAGATCACGAGCGCCATGAAGATGGTTGCAGCTTCCAAGCTGCGCCGTTTTCAGAAGCATGCCGAGGCCTCGCGCCCCTATGCTGCCGCCATGCGACGCATGCTGTCCGAACTGGCTACGGCAACAGCCGGCCAGGGCGATCTGCCCATTCTGCTTGAAGGAGGCCAGGGATCGACTCATCTTCTCGTTTTGCTCACGAGCGATTTCGGGCTTGCGGGTGGCTTCAATGCCAATCTGGTGCGGTCCATGCGTCAGATTGTTGCGCGTCTTGAAGCACAGGGAGAAACGGTGCGTATCCTGCCGGTTGGCCGCAAGGGCGGTGAAGCTATGGCGCGCATCTTCCCGACCAAGCTTGTCGATCGTATCGCTGGCACGGCTGGACGTGAGGTCGAATTCCACAAGGCTGTCGATCTGGGTGCCCAGGTAACCGCGTTACTGACATCAGGACAGGTTGATCGCGTAACGGTCGTGTTTAACCGATTCGTTAATGCGATGACCCAGACCCCGACAGAAGAAGCTCTGGTTCCCCTTCCAGTGGCCGAGAATGACAACAAGTCAGATCTCGCCGCACAATACGAATTTGAGCCTAATGAGGCCGAGCTGCTTGCTAAGCTTTTGCCGCGTAACATCCAGGTTCAGCTCTTTGCTGCGCTTCTGGAAAGCGCAGCAGGTGAGCAGGGCGCCCGCATGACGGCGATGGATAACGCAACACGGAATGCTGGCAAGGCGATCGACGATTTGTCGCAACGCTACAACCGCACCCGTCAGAGCAATATCACCAAAGAACTTATCGAGATTATCTCCGGCGCTGAAGCCGTCTGAGACTTTTACGCAGGAGCCGAAATACGATGTCCGAAACTCTGTCGTCTGCCAGCAGCAACGTCGTGGGTCGCGTGACGCAGGTCCGCGGTCCCGTGGTCGATGTCCAGTTCGAGGGCACGCTGCCGCATATCCTTAATGCGTTGCATGTCCAGATTGGCGACCAGACCCTTGTGCTCGAAGTGGCGCAGGAAGTTGGTGAGCGCGAAGTGCGCTGCATCGCCATGGACAGCACTGATGGTCTGGTCCGTGGAAGCGAAGTTAAGGATACCGGCGCACAGATCAGCGTGCCGGTTGGCCCGGCGACGCTCGGCCGTATCCTGAATGTCATCGGTGAGCCTGTTGATGAACGCGGGCCGGTCACAACCGACAAGTACTATCCGATTCACCGCAAGGCACCGTCCTTTGAGGATCAGGCTGCAGCCTCTGAAATCCTTGTGACCGGTATCAAGGTTGTCGATCTGCTTTGTCCGTACCTCAAGGGTGGCAAGATCGGTCTGTTCGGAGGCGCTGGCGTCGGCAAGACCGTGATTATCCAGGAACTGATCAATAACATCGCCAAGGCTCATGGTGGCGTGTCCGTTTTCGCCGGTGTTGGTGAGCGTACCCGTGAAGGCAATGACCTGTATTACGAAATGCAGGATGCCGGCGTGATCAAGATCGCTGAAGATGGCACCTCGACGAACTCCAAGGTGGCGCTGGTCTATGGCCAGATGAATGAGCCGCCTGGCGCACGTGCTCGCGTGGCCTTGTCTGCCTTGTCACTTGCGGAATATTTCCGTGATGAAGAAGGTCAGGACGTTCTGTTTTTCGTGGATAACATCTTCCGCTTTACCCAGGCAGGTTCGGAAGTGTCGGCTCTTCTGGGTCGTATTCCTTCCGCAGTGGGCTACCAGCCGACTCTGGCCACTGAAATGGGTGCCCTTCAGGAGCGTATTACCTCCACGAAGAAGGGCTCGATCACCTCGGTTCAGGCTGTTTACGTGCCTGCTGACGATTTGACCGATCCGGCACCTGCTGCGACCTTTGCCCATCTTGATGCAACGACCGTTCTGAACCGTTCGATTGCTGAAATGGGCATTTATCCGGCCGTTGATCCGCTGGACTCCACGTCTCGTTCGCTCGATCCGAAGATCGTCGGTGAAGAGCATTATCAGGTGGCCCGCGACGTGCAGCGTATCCTCCAGACCTATAAGGGCCTGCAGGATATCATTGCGATCCTGGGCATGGATGAGCTGTCAGAAGAAGACAAGCAGGTCGTGGCGCGTGCGCGCCGCATTCAGCGTTTCCTGTCGCAGCCTTTCCATGTTGCAGAAGTCTTCACGGGTTCGCCAGGCAAGCTGGTTGCGCTCGACGATACGGTTCGTAGCTTCAAGGCGATTGTCGCGGGTGAATATGATCATCTGCCTGAAGGTGCCTTTTACATGGTCGGACCGATCGAAGAAGCGGTCGCCAAGGCCGAGAAGATGAAGGAGTCGGCGTAAGCCCATGCCGGTTCAGGTCGAAATCATCAGTCCGGAGAAGCTGCTCTTCCGTAAGGAAGTTGAGATGGCTGTCATTCCGGGCGAGGAAGGCGATATCGCGGCCATGCCGGATCATGCGCCGATCATGCTCCTGCTGCGCGGTGGCGTTGTCTCCCTCTATGAGGGCGGCGTCGTCACCGAACGTTTCTTCGTTTCAGGCGGTTTTGCCGATATTACGGCCGATCGCTGCACGATTCTTGGTGATGAGGCCTTGCCGGTCAAGGATATCGCCAAGAGCGAAGCTGAAGCCCATCTTGAAACGCTGGAATTCCAGCTTAGCAACGTTGCTGCTGACGACCTGGAAGATTTGGAGCGCATCTCCCGAAAAATTCAGGCGACGCGTGCCGCGATTGAGGCGGCTGAAGCTTCTCACCCGATGTACTAAAAAAAGCCCGGCACCTTTTTGGGGTGTCGGGCTTTTTTTTATTCATGCGCCTTGATTGATCATCAAATGGCGCATGTCGCGACATGTCAGCCCCTGCCGCGATAGCCAGGGACATCCTGAGTTGGAATCCACACTCCCTCCGGGGGTGCGCCGGTCTGCCAGAACACATCGATTGGAATGCCGCCCCTAGGATACCAATAAGCGCCGATGCGCAGCCATTTGGGGTTCAGTATCTCGACGAGTTTTGTCGCAATAGTGACTGAACAATCCTCGTGAAATGCGCCGTGATTGCGAAAACTGGTCAGATAAAGTTTCAATGACTTGCTTTCGACGATCCATTCATCGGGAATGTAGTCAATGACGAGATGGGCAAAATCCGGCTGTCCAGTTACGGGGCAAAGTGATGTGAATTCAGGCGCGGTGAAACGCACCACGTAGTCGCGTCCTTTATGCGGGCTGGGTACGCGCTCGAGAGTGGCCGTTTCGGGGCTGTCAGGCTGTATCGTCTGCCGGCCAAGCTGGCTGAGCGCAGCAAGATCATTCTCTGGTGTAGTCATAAGGGTTCGCCCTGATGTAAGGAAGGGAAATGCAAGTGTCTCAAGCCGGTTTCCCAGCGCCAGTCATCGTGTCTTCTACAGACGATTTGGCGCAACTTTGCGCCCGACTCAAGTTGGAGCCGTTCGTTACGATCGATACAGAGTTCGTACGAGAACATACATACTGGCCTGAGCTTTGTGTCGTCCAGCTTGGAGGTGTGTCTGACGTGGCGGTGATCGACACGCTCGCACCTGGTCTTGATCTTGCCCCCTTGGCCGATCTTCTGGCGACAGAAAGCTGTGTAAAGGTTTTCCACGCGGCCCGGCAGGATCTTGAAATCTTCCTGCATCTTTTTGATGTCTTGCCATGCTCGATTTTCGACACGCAAGTTGCAGCGATGGTTGGTGGATATGGTGATCAGGTGGGGTACGATACGTTGGTCAGCGCCATAACGGGGGCGAGTATCGACAAGACTCATCGCTTTAGCGATTGGGCAGCCCGCCCTCTCTCCAAGGCACAGATTGCCTATGCCGCGGCCGATGTCACGCATCTGCGCACGGTCTATCTCTCCTTGCATGCCGAACTGGAAAAGCAGAATCGTCTGCACTGGGCTGATGCCGAGCTGGCTGTTCTCAATGATCCTGCAACCTTTCGTCCTGATCCGCGTCGTCAATGGGAGCGTCTCAAGGCACGCACCAATAACCGCCGCATGCTGAGTGTGCTGCGTGAGGTCGCAGCGTGGCGTGAAGTTGAGGCACAAGCGCTTAATATTCCACGCCAACGCTTGATTCGTGATGAGAGCTTGTTGGAGATTGCAGCCGTTCGCCCGCAGGATGCCGAGGCGTTGTCGCGTGTACGAGGTGTTTCTCGTGGTTTTGCCGAAGGGCGGGCTGCCCCGGGTCTTCTGGCCGCAATCAAGCTCGGCCTTGATGTCCCCGAAAAAGATCTGCCACGCCCCCCGCGCAAGCCCGAAGGGGCCAAGCCTTCGGCAGCATTGGTCGCGCTGCTCAAGGTTGTACTGGCCGCAAGCTGTGAGGCCAATCGTGTCGCACCTAAGCTGGTTGCCACGAGTGAGGATCTGGATAATCTGGCTTTAGGTGAGACTGATGGCCCTGTTTTAAAAGGGTGGCGCAAGGCCGTATTTGGCGATGATGCCCTTGCGTTGCTTCGGGGGGATATCCAGCTTGCTGTTGAGGGGCGCTCGGTGCGGTTGATCCGTCATGAAAGCGCGTAAGGTCGTTTTTGATGATTTGCTCGCTGATGATGCCTATTGTTTATTCTATGATCATTCAGGGCGCTTCAGATTGACTTGTGCAAGAGCTCTGTGTTTATCCGCCAATTTCATTATAGAAGAATTCGATTTCCGGATTGAGCAATTCGTATCGACACCATAGTTTTACGTCACAGGACTTGATGAGGAGCACGGGCGATGGAATGGACTGACGAAATAATCTCCCGTCTTCAGGCGCTGTGGCAAGAAGGACTGTCCACAGCCGAAATCGGCAGACAATTATCGATTACGAAAAATGCCGTGGTAGGCAAGGCCCATAGGCTTGGTTTGCCGCCCCGGCCTTCGCCGATTCGTGCGGCAGCCAAACCACGTAAGGGGCATGCTGGTGAGACGCAGGGTCAGCCTGTCGAAACACTGGTTGAAGGTACTTCTGAGGTTGTGACAACAGCACCAGCCGAGACTGCAACTCAAAATGTTGCGTCCGCTCCTGTGCCGCCTGTAACGGCGACGTCATCTGTTGCCGCTCCCGTCCCGACTCCTGTTATTGAGAAAACCAGCACCAGCTCTTCATCGACCGCTACTGCAGCAGCTTCTGCTGGAGTCTCCTCGCCCCCAGCTCCGCAGGAACCTGTCAAAAAACCTTTGGTTAACACCGTAACGACTTCCAGGAATGAAGAAGAAGCACCGGTTGCCAACAAGTCGCCCCAGCCCCGTAAAACTGCAGAGGCCACAACCATGGCACCAGATATGATGCTCCGTCCGCTCTTGCGTCCTCTGACGACCGAGACATCTCCACGTCGGGGACCGGCCTGCTGTTGGCCTAATGGTGATCCGGGTACGCCGGGCTTCCATTTTTGTGGTGCCAAGCCAGTGCCCGGTAAGCCTTATTGTGCCGAACATTGTGCGATTGCCTATGTCAAGCTGCGCGATCGTCGCGAAAATGTTGGTTGATTGTCGCTCAAACGGCTGAAGAACAACGAGCAACAAAAAAGCCCGATCCATCAGGACCGGGCTTTTTTAATGTGCGGCACATTTTTGTCAGGCCGTTGCAGACGAGTCTTCGGTCTTTTCAACGGTCGTTTCAGGCGTCTCGCTTGATGCGGGGCGGGCAGGCATATCGCCTGTGATCATTTCAAGGTGACCCGTAATCTGGCCGCCATCTTCCACCTGCAGACGACGTGTGCGCGTCTTGCCAATCAGTCGTCCAGTTGAACGAACAATCAGGTTTCCACGCACGGTCAGCGTGCCATCGATCGTCCCGGCCAGATCGGCATCTTCAACCTCAATTTCACCGCGGAACACACCGCCATGAGTGACAGAGAGCTCAGTGGCCTGGAGCAGGGTCGCTTCCACTGTGCCTTCAACGACCAGACGTTCTGCATCCTGGATCGACCCCTGCACTGAAATGCCGCGACCAACAACCAGGGTGCGGCGGTCTGGTGCGTCACGACGCCCACCCGGGGCTGAAGGCGCAGCCGCAGCGGTACGAGCAGGGGCTGCCGGTGTTCCAGCTGCAGCTGGGGAGGGAGGTGTGGGGAACGGTGAACGACCCATCGCGGCAGAATCCTTGACTTGTGAAGCTGGTGAGGCGTCTGACGCTGGGGCCGGACGCTCGGGAAAGAGCGAAGAGCTGCCTGAAGAAGAGGTAGCTGGTTTTTGGCCGATATTGGCCGATGCACCTGAAGATGAGGGTGAGGCTTTATCTTCTGGTTTGCGTCGTTTGAACAAGAGAACCCCGCTGCGCGTTCTGAAAGGTGGCGGTTCGGGTGCCGCTGGCGGCTGGTGACAGGCGAGAAAACACCCATAAGGGTGATCCTCACCCTAACCCGGCTTACACGTTATGTTGCGCAAGCGACAAGCGGATAAACAGCAGGTTTTCGCGGTTTTTGACCATAACCCGGTCTTGTGTCATGGCCTATCGGAAAGAATGCCGAACCGGTCGTTCACGCCGCCTTACCATCATGTCTGATCATGTTGATTTCATGGCGTAAACATTGTTTCTCTCATCAAAATTCATCGTATTGGAAACTTTATGACTGCGCCTGCTCTCGATCTGCTCTGCATTGGCAACGCCATTGTTGATATTCTCGCTCCTGTCTCGCATGACACACTTGCGGCTCTTGGTTCCCCGCTGGGCAGCATGACCCTCATTGACGCCGAACAGGCGGCTTCGATCGAAGCGCAAATCACGCCAGAGCAGGTCATGGGGGGAGGATCGGCTGCCAATACAGCTGTCGTTGCTGCCCGGCTTGGTGCGCGCGTCGGTTATCTGGGCAAGGTGGCTGCCGACGAGTCTGGTCTGGGTTATGCACGTGACCTGGCTGCGCAGAAGCTTTTTTATCCTTCTGCACCTGTCCAGAATGGTGATCGCCCGACCGCGCGCTGCATTATTCTTGTGACGCCCGACGGGCAGCGCACCATGCATACATATCTTGGCATCTGCACAGAGTTCGGGCCCGAAGATGTGGATCAGGCTGCCGTGACAGCCGCTGCCGTGACTTACATGGAAGGGTATCTTTTCGATAAGGATCGTGCCCAGTCAGCCTTTGTTCTGGCTGCCGAAACTGCGCATAAGGCAGGTCGTCGTGTGGCACTCACCCTTTCGGATACATTTTGCGTCGCGCGCCATCATGCGGCGTTTCGTGCATTGGTTGCGGGGCATATTGATATTCTCTTCGCCAATGAGGCCGAGATTTGTGCTCTTTATGAAACCGAGGATTTCGACGCCGCTGCAGAGCCTTCTCAAAATCTACTTACGAGCTATGCAATTAAAACTCGATAGGTTTAACAAATTTACCGTTGACATCATCTCCTGAAAACTTTAATTATATGGTATATCTAAAACCGTGTCAGGAAAGTTAAAAAAACGACAAAACAGTTCGAGAAAAGGTTCCACTTGGTTTAGCTAAATAAAATACTCAGAAAAGTAATCAGACGCTGGGTAGAAGTGCTTTATTTGTATTCGTAGTACCAGACAACCAAATCAATACAATGTACCTACGTCCCATAGGCTATAATGGTTCGTATTCTTTGTTGTTGCAATAGTTGTTCCGATTTGCAGGGTATATCGCTTCGATGTTCACTTATTCGCTTCCGAACAAAGAATGTCTCGGTCGGTTCTCCGGCTCCCCTTTTATAGCAC
>DWTH01000045.1:0-12998 GCA_018250975.1 Gorgythion begga
TTCGGCAGGTTGTGAAGAACCAGGTCCCTCCCCAGCAGTAGGCCCTCCACAGCCTCTCTCCGATGCACCGCTTCTCTCCCCCTCCCCATGTACTGGTGCGTCTGGCTGTACCACATGGGGGAGTGGGTGTTGGCGTCAACTCCGATGAGCACCCTTTGGGCTCCCACACTGTCCAAGACTTTCTCCAGATGAGCCAAGTGCGAGTCCACGCTGTGGCTATATTGAAAGTAGGCCGAGATGATGCAGACTGGTCCATCATCTAGCTCCATGCTAGCCACAGAACAATGTTCATTACTCAGGTGGGCCAGAAACGTGCATGGGATGGCCCGAGACATTATGAGGATTCCAGCTTTGGAGCCTTCGTTCATCTGCAGCAAGTCACTGCTATTGACAGATGGCTGCTCCTGAACGAGCACCAAATCGAGGTTTTGCTCCGCAGCGATTCGTCTCAATTCTTTATAGGCCATCCCTGCGCCGCCCAGGTTAAGCTGCCCCACCTTTATAGTGGGCACGCCCTTATCGCCAGCATGTCTGTTCAATGAACAGACGTTCGGCGTGCTGGCGAGCAGGGCAGTCACGTGACGCCGTGGCGTGGGTGGAGCTCTCTGGCTTTCCAAACTTTTTGCATGTGGCGCAGCAGCTCGTCACTACTTTGCAGTCTGCCGCTCTATGCCCCTGGGCTCCACACTTCCCACAGGTCACCTCAGATGCCCGGCAGAACTTCTCCGGATGCCCATACTGCTGGCATTTGTGGCAGCAGGTAACGCCCACGTAGTCGCTCACGACGATGGCCTCCCATCCAATATATACCCGCCCTTTTTCCATCAGGGAGAGGCGCAGTCCTGGGGTACATTCGGCGACCAAGGTGGTGCACCTGCCGCCGCGTCTGCTCCGTTTGAAGGCGGGCTTGATGGCCGCCTGGAGCTCCTCGAGGCTCCTATCCGGGAAGTTCTGCGTGTGCAGTGCCGGCAGGATATCCTCTAAGTTGGGGTTTCCCTCGATGTCCTTGAACGCCACGAGAGGACGTCGCTGGCGCGGCTCGGTGACCCTTAGTGTGGGAGGGGCAGCAGTCTTGATCTTGTCCGCTGCATCCTTGGTGGTAGTCTGTACTACCACCCCCGCGTTTCCGACCCTTCTCATGCGGCTCACCTGGGCCCCCATGGTCGCAGGCTGGATGGCCGCCTTCAGCGCCTTTTTAGTGTCTTCCGACGTCTTCATATTTTCGGCCTGGTCCTCCGCCGGATAGAAGGCAATGACCGGACCACACGCCTGAGGAAGCGGCACTGAGGACTTCCCCAATTGCAGCACTGCAGAGTAATTGGGCCCTGAGGTTGCCTGTCCCACAGCATCTTCACCATCATGCATTAACCGTTCCCGGCCGACAACGTCGCGCAGTCTGTTGGTCGCCCTCTCCAGCTCCAGCTCCTTCTGGGCCAGCTCCAGCTCCAGGGCGGCCACCAAGGCCACCACCTCCTGGCTGCGGCCACTGATGGCGTTTACGTCGGCCTTGTTTAACTTGCTGGAGTTCCCTGTAGCCACTGCCATAATCTCCTTGAGCGCCTTGTGTACCTTTTCCAGGAGCTCCTGCTTGCTGTTGCCCATTATCAGCCCAGGAGGAGCTTCCACAGGTTCAGCAGCAAGAGGGGCAGCACTGGTTCCGGCGCGGGGCGGGGTTACATCCCGCTTCTCCCCCTCTTCATCATCCGTAGTCGTCAGAGGTTCATCCCTGGTAGCGCTACGCTGCATCCTCTTACGCACCGGCAATGGCGCGTCCGGGGATGTAAGGCCTCTCTTGGCGCTCACGCTATCCGAAGCAGACCTGATCCTTCCTGTAGCTTCCGGGGGGGTCCTCGTCAGACCCGACCTACGTCGGAAGGGGTTAATTTGCTCCTCCAGGAGACGGAGGGTCTCCTGCTCCTCCAGAATTCTTTCCTCACTCTTCTTCTTCCGGAATAGAAGAAGCTCCCGGCGCCTGTCCGCTCCACTTTCGGAGCCCGAATCCATTTTGAGCCCGCTACTAGCGCCACCTATATGGTGGCTACTAGTGTCGCCCTCTATATATGTGACCACAAACTGGTGTCAACTATACCCACGCAGGATACTACCGGTACCGCCACCCGGCGGTGGATTGGGGAACTAATGTTAACAGTCAGTTGACAGGTGACGCCCGTCGCCGTGACAACGTCAGTCGTACTGACAGTTGACGCTGTCAGCCGCCTCGTGGCGTGCACGTGCCTAACCTCAAAGTCCGACCACGCGGTACGGGACTGAGTAGTGAGTTCGTGTATTAGCAATATAAAAGCACTAAGTATCCAAATTTGGTCCAAGTAAACACTACAAAAACTAGTCCTACAGCTAACACTAATACACTACAGGTCCAAGTCCTAATTTAACACAAGAAATAAAAATAAATAGCAACTAAAACTACTTACGTGTCCCTTTCACCGAACGTACTCACGTGTCCTTTCACTTTTAAAAGAAATCCAGAATTATATTTGTTAACACACAAATATAAGGCACATAATACACACACTAAAAGTACAATAGTATAATATAAAACAATAGGATACACAAGCAATCGCAAGGTATAATAGCGCACTACACACGTCCGCTCCGCACGAGAGCCGGCGAGCGAGTAGATAGGGACACTCACCCACCACCTTCCCATGGCCCTCTCAACCATCCGGTTATACGGGCCGAAACACGGGAGAGACACACCGCGGTATTCGGTTCTGTCGTCGCGGTGTGTCGCTTGATTCTCCCTACAAGACTCATTCTGAGCCTGCTCATTCTGAGCTGGTCCCCGCCGTCCCGTCTTGGGTGTACGGCACACCACGCCTCGGTCGCGAGCCTGGGCTGTTCCTTGTCACGTCGTTGTCCGGGCTCCGTCCTTTCTCCCACCCCTGCCGCAGCTTGTGCCAGCCACGGGCGAAATCCCGCAGCCGGCGGTAGTTCGCCCCGGAGGAGACGAGGTCGCAGTAGTAAACCGGACCCGGCTCCTCACGTGCAATCCCATCTAACATGTCCTGTCTAAGCCTTTCGTACAGAGGACAATGCCAGAGCACATGTTCCAGGTCTTCGTCGTTCATTCCGCAGTAACATTCACTCACCTCACTCAGCTTCATGTCATGCAATCTCTTTCTAAAACATCCATGCCCACTGAGAATTTGCGACGTTTCATAGTCCGGCTCCACCCAGGTTGCCCCGAGGCGAGCCGCCACGTCCGGGAAGAAACGATATAATTCCCTACCTTTCTCCTCATTCGTCCATCTCTGCTGCCATTGGGCCACAACATCCTCCGAAATCTCCCTCCTCACCGCCTCGCCATCATCGGCCGCGGTCTTGCGCGCCTCGTCCAGTCTGCCCGCCCGGCTCACCTCGAGGTCGGCCGGCAGAACCCCCGCCAGTACCGGTAGGGCCGCCGTGCTGACGGAGCGGTAAGCTTTCGTCAGAAGGACGAGGGCTGCGCGCTGAGTTCTTAGTAGCGCGCTTCGAACCGCGTATTGGGCCGTCCGCGAATGCCATACGGCTGCTGCGTACGTGACTGTGGCCACGTATGTCCCTCGGTACAGCAGTTTCAAAGCTGGGTACCGGATCCCCCAGGCAGATGCCGATACCCTGGACATTTTGCCGAAGCAAGCTGTCGCTCTCTCACCTATGGAAGATGCGTGCCTGACGAATGAAAAGGTGGTGTCCAGCACTACGCCTAGGAGGGTGGTTGACGTCACCGATTTGACCGAACAGCCGTTTAGTCTAATGGTAGGGGGTCTCATGAGTTTTCCTCTAATTGTCATGGAGACAGACTTTTGTGAGGAAAACTCAAGCCGGTTTCTAGACCCCCATTGCTCCACTAAGGCCAAGGTGGTGGAGGCCATAGCCTCAATACGGGCTCGGGAGTCGGCTTCGATCAGAATGGTGACGTCGTCGGCGTAGGCCACAAAGCTGGTACCTTCCGGAACCGGTAAACGTAATAGGTCGTCGAGGAGCACGTTCCACAGGGCGGGGCCCAATACCGAGCCCTGAGGGCAGCCCATTGTAGATGTCTTCCACAACGCCCGACCACCCACGAACAGACCCACACGTCTGTCGCAGAAGTAGTCCGTCAGCATCCGATATATATTCGGTGGGCAGCCTCCTCTCTTGATCTTTAAGAGGATCATCGGCCACCAGGCGTTGTCGAAGGCACCTGATATGTCAAGCATTACTGCTTGGACATACCTACAGCGACTGATCTTAGCCCTATTTATTATGGCCTGGAGGGCGGTCACTGTGGACCGACCCCGCGTGAAGCCGTGCTGGCTGTCGGAGAGACCGGCAGTGATCTCCGGTGCGCACTTTAAGATGACGCGTTCTAAAATCTTGCCGAGGATGGGCAAGAGGGTGATGGGCCTGTAGGCTTTGGGATCATCCAGAGGCCTGTCGCCGCCCTTAGGCAGCACCAACAGGCGTCCATCCTTCCATACTTGAGGGAAGACTCCCTCTTTCACGCATCTGCTCATCGCTTCTGTCATCTCTGATCCCGCTGCACGCCATGTCTCTTTCATAATTTTCGCGCTCAGACCATCGATTCCCGGAGCAGTGTTGGGTAAGTCCCTGACTATGTCGCGCACTACATCCGCCTTCGGCGGATTTGCATCGCGACCGGAAGGCAAGCAGGCCGAGAGCACCCGTACCTGACGGTGGTATGGGGTATCCAACTGCGGCTGGTCATCAGGGCATAGTGCGTAGACTAAGCTACGCATAGCCCCGTCCGCGTTGTCTGGGTGGCTCTCGGCATACCGCACACCAGTCACGACGTTCCCCGGTGGGCGTCTGCGTCCGGATGCGGCCCGGTAGGCTAAGCCCCACGGATCCGAGTTTCCGGACTCAGCCACATTCTTCAGGAAGCTTTCTTCCGTCTCTATCATGCGTCTTCTGTATTTACTGCGGGCCTCATGAAAGGTCTTCCTCGCCTCCTCTTCCAAAATTCCTCCCCGTTTTCGGGTCTTCTGCCATTCCCGTCGTCTCTTATATTGCACCTTTCGTAGCTTGTCCAACTCTGCCGTCCACCATTCATATCCCACGTCCCGTTCTCGCTCTCGTCTCGGGCCTAGGCGCTCGCATGCCGTCATTTCTATTAGGTTGGTAAGCTGCTTGCATACCATGGGCGCAGGTTTGCTCCAATTCATCCTTCCCATTCTCTCGTGGATGCCCGATCGGAAACGGTCCCAGTCCACCCCACGCTCCCGATACCGCCGGAGTTCCCCGGCCGCCAGCCCGCCCGGTCCAGTGCCGGCGCACTCCCCGACGCCGATGGAGCAGGTTATCAGCCGGTGGTCGCTGCTGCTGGCCTCTTCGTGGACGGTCCATTGGTGCAGGGACCTCACACCTCTACTAGAGAGAGTGAGGTCGATATTGGACTCCCCACCGCTGTCTCCGCAGAAGGTCGCCGGTTGGTCCGCCCTGTTGTGGATATGTAGGTTGTGGGCGGAGATGAAGTCTTCCATTGACGACCTTCTGTGCGTCGCAGCGGCGCCACGCCCCTCGCACTGCTCCGGTCTACAGAACCAGAGTGGCGAGTGGGCGTTGGAGTCGACACCAATGACCGTCCTCTTCCCTCTTAGCATCTCCATAACCTGCCCCAGCTTGTGGAGGTGGACGTCAATGTCATCTTGATATTGGAAGTACGCCGACACCAGATACAAGTCCAGGGATGGGAGGTGGGCCACAAGTGTGTGGGACCCACTCATCTGGTGCAGGATAGCACATGTGAGGCTGGCGTTGGGTAGGTAGATACCAGCCTTGCCCCCGCTGGAGTATTTAACAATGTGGGGGGCATCGTGGTATGGCTCCTGCACCAGGACCACATCCAGTCCGTGGTCGTGCGCCACCCGAGGGAGTTCCCAGGTGGCAACTTTGGAGCCCGCGAGGTTCAGTTGCCCAAGCTTTAGTGGAGACCTATCCATGGTAGGACGTGGTCTCCACACTGCGGGCCTCGGCGTGCAGACGGGCTGGACAGTCCCGAGCCATTGTGTGGTGACCGGCGAATTCTTTGCGGCCGAACTTCTTGCACGTCGCGCAGCAAGATGTCGCAGACGTGCAAGCCGCGTCTCGGTGGCCGGTCTCTCCACACCTTGCGCAGGTCACCTCCGTCGCTCGGCAGTACTTCTCCGGGTGGCCGAAGTTTTGGCACTTGTTGCAGCAGGTCACCGCAATATAGTCCGTCAATTGGGCAACCTGCCAGCCGATGTAAAGTGCCTCCATCTCCATGAGCGCCTGTCGGAGGGTCGGCGAGCACTGCAGCACCATTGTTACTGTTTTCCCTCCCAGGCGCCCTTTCTTAAAGGCCACCCGCATGCTGCTCTTAATTTTTTCTTTTGTCCAGCCCGTCAGACCTCTGCGCGTGGCCTGCTCCTCAATGGCGCCTATTATTTCCTCAACTGATGTTTCTGTTTCGACGTTCCTTAGTGCCACGTAGGGCTGTCGGCGCACGAGGTCTGTGGCCCGCAGGGTCTTAGGGGCGGCTTCCTTCAACTTGGCCGCTTCCTCGGGCGTGGTGGTCTTCACGACCACCCCGGCGTTCCCCACCTTGCGCACCTGCTGTACCTGTATGCCAAGGGCCCGGGGGTTGATGGCCTCCTGCAGGACCTTCTTCGTTTCTTCGGCGGTTTTGAGTGTGTCCACCTCTGCAGGGTAAAATGCAATGGCGCCCCCCTGAATCTGCGGGATCGCCGTTGGTGGGGCATTTGGACCCTTCTTTAATGCCCTCGCGTAGTCCGGCTTCGATGGGGCCTGGCAGGAACCGCCGGGAGTGGGCGCCAAGCTAGCCATGCTTGCGGTGCAGCGGGCCTGTATGAGATCCTTTTCTAGGGTCGCCTTCTCCATTTTGGCCTGAGCTATGTCTCTTTCAGCGTCCGCCAGCATCAGCTCAAGGGATCCCACTGTTGCCAGGATGTCATGGCCGTGCGCACTTATGGCCGTCTTATCGGCGATGTTTAATTTATTGGTGCCAGTGGCCACGGCCATGATGCCCTGGATGGCCCGGTGCACCGATTGCAGCATTGCGATTTTGTCCATTGTCTCCGTGGTCGCTTTGTGGCAGCTTCGGACCTCCTCCAGGCCAGCTAGTGGAGGTGCAGCGGCGTCGATAGCTTGCTCCTTTACAATCCGCCTGCGACTGTGTTGGGGCGGCTCTTCAGGCGAGGAGAGCGGTCGCTTTCCTCCGGGCAGCGGATCCTGCAGCTGCTGCGGCTCGTGTCGCCTTCTACCAACCAGCTGCCACTCCTCGTCTCGCAGCTGCTCCTCTGGCTGCTGCTGTTGTTGTTGCTGCTGCTGCTCCTGCTGCTGCTGCTGCTGCTGCTGTTGCTGTTGCTGCTGCTGCTGCTGCTGCTGCTGTAGCCGCTGCTGCTGCAGATCCATAAGGCCGAGGTCCACCGGGGCTGAGCCAAATGAGTCCGGGGGCGTGCGCGCCAGCGAAAGACGCCCGCGGAACGCATCACTTGCGCCAACCCTCTCGAGGAAACGGAGCTCCTCCTCTATGCGCTCCTCGCTCTTACGACGGGCCTCATCCAAAAGAGCCCGGTCCCGGGATGGGTCCCGGTCCCGCTCCATATCGTACACCTAGTCTAATATGTCTAGCTAAACTAAAACAATACTTAATAAAATAAATTAAAATTAAATATAGGAAAAATGTGGGAAAAGTACACAGTCGGGACTGTATGTCCCGTGATTGGCAACACCACAATTACCCCTATGTCAAAGTGTCAATGTCACTTATGAGTGGCACTGTCAGCTGTCAGACGTCAGCTGTCAACTGACAGCGTCCCTACGCTAAACTAACCTAAATGTCAGCACGGGCCTGACAGCCACGTGCTCCGACCACGTGCCGTAACCACGCGCGCCTAACCTTAAACTAACCTACAGAAAACACTAAAAACTAGAACTAAACTAAGCACGGGTTTCGACTTTAGGTAGTCCGCTAGGATCCTACGTGACCTAAGTATGCGAGTATCCTCGACACACCAAAGGCAACACGCAGGGAGTTCGTGTTTTGAATTTATTAATAATATAAAGTCTAAGTCCTATTCTAACAACACTGCACTAGCACTAAATGTATATAAAAACAGTACCTTGTGGTCTGAAGAAAGCGTCCTGAGCACTAAATTGTGGAATAGTAGTACACTAAGCACACTAAGCACACGCGAAAGTACTGAGAACGCACTGAGGGGTTGGGGGGGGAAAGCACTCCGATCGCTCTGCACACGTCCGCTCGCTACGAATGCGCGCGACCGAGTGACAGTGGGACAACCCACCACCATCCCATGGCCCTACCAACCTCGCGGTTATGAAGGCCGAATCTGGGGAGATGCACGCGGAATGGTGCCGCGTGCACGCTTGACTCCCTACAAGTTCTTTTTTGTCTGTTCCTTGTCCCTATTTGCCCGACTCTCCCCCGAAGGGGCTGGACATACAGCTACGCCTCGGTCGTCGGCGTTGTCTTCGTCGGCGATGACTTCAGCTTCCGTAGTTGCACCGTTGCGCCGTTTATGCCAGGTCTTCGCATATCTTCGTAGTGCATTGAAGTTAGCTTCCGTGCGAACCAAGTCTTGGTAGTACACTGGTCCCTCCTCCGTCCGCTCAATCCCATTCAGCAGATTCACTCTCTCACTCGCGTATATTGGACACTCCCAGATCACGTGATGCCTATCCTCTACGGCTTCGCCACATTCGCACGCGCTGTCATCCCTCAGCTTCATCCTACTCAATCTGCCATTAAAACATCCATGACCTGTGAGGAGCTGCGACGTGATATAGTCGGGTTTGACCCAGCTAGCTGCCATTCTAAGTGTCAGGTCGGGAAAGAAGCAATACAGCTCCCGCCCATTCTCACTCGAGTCCCACCTGTCCTGCCAACGGGCTACGGTCCGCTCCATCACGTCCCTCCTGGCCCTACGCCTTGCGTCAGGCGAGGCCTCCCTAGTGATACTGTGCAGCGCGCCAGCACGAGCCACCTCCAGGTCCGCCGGCAGCACCCCCGCCAGCACCGGCAATGCTGCGGTGCTGACAGACCGATACGCCTTAGTCAGGAGAACTAGTGCGGGTCTCTGCGTACGGAGCAGTGCGCTGCGAACAGCATACTGCTCCACCCTGTGGTGCCAGCAAGCGGCGGCATAGGTGACTACTTGACCATACGTGCCCTTGTACAGAGTCTTGAGGGCTCTGTACTTGATACCCCATGAGGACCCTGAGACCCTGGATACCTTCCCGAAACAGTTTGCTGCTCCTTCACCTATCTTCGCGGCGTGCGGGACAAAAGACAGCCGGTCATCAATTGTGACACCTAGTAATTTTGCGGTGGAGACAGTCCTAATGGATGTCCCGTCCAACTTAACAGTGGGGGGTCGCTGGAGCTTCCCTTTGACCGTCATCATGGTGGACTTTGACGGCGAGAAGCCCAGTCTGTTACGTGCTCCCCACTGTACAACCATCGACAGAGTGTCCTCTATAGCCAACTCCAATTCTCTTCGACTGTTTCCTTCGGCGATGACTGTCACATCATCCGCGTATGCGACCATATTAACCCCCCCTGGTAGGGGAAGGCGCAGCAGATCGTCCATTAGCAGGTTCCAGAGCGAGGGGCCCAGTACAGACCCTTGCGGACACCCCATGGTGGCAACTTTCCATTCCACCCGGTCACCGACAAAAAGCCCAATTCTGCGGTTCGAGAAGTAGCTAGCTAGCAAACTAAAAATGTTTGGCGGGCAGCCACTCCTCTTAGCCTTGAGCATAATCATCGGCCACCAGGCGTTATCGAACGCGCCTGAGATGTCCAGCATGAGTAGCTGCACGTATTTCTTGCTCGCACCACCTATGGTGTTCAGTATCTCCTGGATGGCAGTGACCGTCGACTTTCCCTTCGTGAAACCGTGCTGGCGCGGCGATAAGCCGGCGCTGATGCCGGGAGCGAGTCTCAGTATGACTCGCTCAAGTACCTTACCCAGAGTGGGCAGCAACGTAATTGGCCTATAAGCCTTTGGGTCCGTGACTGGCTTTCCATTGCCCTTCGGCAGGACCAGCAGGCGCCCTTCCTTCCATACTGAGGGGAAAACCCCCTCCTCCACGCACATGGCCAGCATCCGGGTAATTTCCACGGATGCGGCCTTCCACATTTGCTTGACCATTCGCGACGAAATCCCGTCTATCCCGGGAGCCGTATTCGGCAGTGCCTCTATAATACGCCCCAGCTCCCCCACTAACAGAGGAGGCGCAGGTCTCCCGGATGGGCAGCACGCCCCCAGAATTCTCACCCGCCGGTGGTACTCCGTGTCCCGTGCGAGGTCGTCGTCCGGGCACAAGGAGCACACCAGCGCCCGAGCCGCCCGGGGAACGTCTGTTGCATACCCATCAAGGTAGGCCACGGCGTTTAGAATATTCCTGGGAGGTCGCATGCGGCCAGTGGCGATTGCATACGCCTGACCCCAGGGGTCTTCGTTCCCGGACTCGGCAATTTTGCGATAATGGGATTCCTCCGCCTCCTCCATCGCCCTTCTGTATGCTAGCCTGACCTCACGATAGGCATCATGCGCCGCCTCTTCCGGGGGACCACCTTTCTTCCTAGTCTTCTGCCACGCGCGCCTCGCACTTCCACACTGTCTGCGCAGCAAGTCGAGCTGCGGGGTCCACCAATCATATCCTTGTTCCCCCCGCGGGATAAGTGGCCGAAGTGTACTGGTGGCCACCGCGTGGACTAGCCGCGCGAACCTCTTACATACTGTTTCAGCAGTACCAGCCCAACACATCCCTCCCATGCGTGCGTGAAAGGACGAACGGAATCGGTCCCAGTCTACCCCACGTTCCCGGAAGCGTATCGGCTCTGTGCTGCTGGAGGGTTGTCCAGACGGGGTACCGATGGAGTAGGTGATGAGCCGGTGATCGCTTGAGCTTACCCCGTCATGGACCATCCATTGGCCTATCTGTAGCCCACGTTTTGAGATCGTTAGGTCGATATACGATTCTCCATTAGGTCCGCTAAAGGTCGCCGGTTGGCCCTCGATGTTCTGCAACACTAGGTCTCGTCCACAAATCAGCCCCTCCATTGCTTCCCTCCGTTGGTCAGCCTCCCTCCCCCTTCCTGTGTAATGGTGAGGTAGGCTAAACCACATAGGGGAGTGCGTATTAGAGTCCACACCCAGCAGTAAGTGTCGGCTACCGGCCGCATTCAAAAGTACTTCTATATGCGCTAGATGTGGGCCTATGTGGTGACTGTACTGGAAGTACGCCGACACAATCCATATGGACTTGTCCCCAAGCTGGATGCTGGCCACAGCGCAATGGTCATTGCTAAGGTGGTCAAGATATGTGCACGGGATGGCCTGGGAGATCATCAGAATTCCGGCTTTTGCACCCGGTCTCTTCTGTAGTAGGTGGCTGCTGTTGTCGTCCGGTTGTTCTTGTACCAGGACTATGTCCAGGCCCAGCTCCGTGGCGACACGCCGTATTTCCTTGTAGGCCATCCCGGCTCCACCCAAATTAACCTGCCCTATCTTTAGGGTAGGGCTGCCTTTACCGCCAGCACGTCTGTTCGATGAACAGACGCTCGGCATTCACCCTTGCCGGGCACTCCTTAGAGGCAGTCACGTGGGAGCTGCTTTCTGCTTTCCCGAATCTTTTGCAGGTTGCGCAGCACTTTTCTTCTGACTTGCAGGCCTCCGCTCTGTGTCCCTGTGCTCCGCACTTCCCGCAGGTAGCCTCTGTTGCCCGGCAGAACTTTTCGGGGTGGCCGTAAAGCTGGCACTTATGGCAGCACGTTACCCCAATGTGGTCGCAGACCTCAATGGCCTCCCAGCCGATGAATACTCTGCCCTTTTCAACGAGCTCCAACCTTAGCGCCGGGCTGCACTCTGCCACAATTGTCACGCACCTACCCCCTCTGCGGCTCCGCTTGAAGGCCGGCTTTATATTAGCCTTGAGGTCCTCCAGTGACCGCCCGGGGAAGTTCTGCGCGTGCAGGGATGGCAGTATGTCCTCCAGTGTGGGGTTCCCCTCTATATCCCTGAATGCCACCAGAGGTCGGCGCTGTCTGGGCTCCGTGACCCTCAGGGAGGGGGGCACTGAGGATTTTAAATGGTCCGCGGCCTCCCCCTGCACAATCACCCCGGCGTTCCCCACTTTGCGTACCTTGCAGACCTGGGCCCCATGGCTTTCCGGCTTAATGGCGGCCTTCAGTATTTTCTTCGTCTCGTCCGCCGTTTTGATTTGGTCCACTTTGTCCTCCGCCGGGTAGAATGCAATCACTGGGCCTCCCTGTGCTGGAACTGTCACCGGTTCAGCCGTTTTGGACAGCTTCAGCACAGCAGCGTAGTTCGGGCTCCCCGCATCGACGCCTCCCCCCTCCTCCAATGGTCGCTCCCTACTCACGACTTCCCTAATTCGGCTCTGCGCCCTCTCCAGGTCCAGCTCCTTCTGGGCCAGATGGAGCTCCAGTGTGGCCACCAGCTTCACTATTTCCTGGCTACAGCTACTGATGACATTGATGTCGCCCTTATTCAGTTTGCTGCTGACCCCCGTCGCCACCCCCATAATTTGCTTGAGTGCTTGGTCAACGCTCTCTAACAGTGCCACCTTGTTGAAAGGGCCCTGGTCCTCCCGGCCACTAGACGCCAGTCCCAAGCCAGCCCCAGTGTCTGGGGTGGTTTGAAGCGGTGTGCGTTTCCCCTGGGGCAAGCCTCCGGTGCGGTCCTCGTCGTCGTCCGTGGTCGTCGCGGGGTCATCTCTGATAGAACTGCGCTGCATCCGCTTACGTACCGGCAGCGGCGCGTCAGGGGATGTGAGGCCCCTCTTGGCAGACACACTCTCCGACGCAGACCTGACCCTTCCTGTCGCATCCGGGGGGGTTCTTGTCAGGCCCGACTTGCGTCTGAAGGGGTTTATCTCCTCCTCCAGGATACGCAAGTTTTCTTGCTCCTCCAGAATGCGTTCCTCGCTCCGCTTCTTCCTCAGGAGCAAAAGCTCCCGGCGCC
>DWTH01000046.1:0-12413 GCA_018250975.1 Gorgythion begga
ACCCTTATAGTTTACATCCTAAATAGGCAATAGGCAATGTAACTCAAGGGCCCCCCTGTCGAAATTTGCTACGAGCCCCGCGTCAGCTTCATCCGGCCCTAGGCCTAAGCCTACTATGCTCGGAAATTGGTTCGATGGTAGCTATACGTTTAACCCGACAATGCATATATAGCATTATATAACAAGAACTAAAGGTCATCTGGTTTTCAGCAACTGGTAACAAATAGGCGAGTTGGAGAACAAAAGCCAAATGAAAGTCCATAATTGGCAGTGTCCTAGATAAATCCAATTCGCCCCGTACGGAAAAGTTGTCACGGGTTGTAATTAAGAGAAACAATACCAGTCATGTTGCTGTTTCAAATACTTTCTGGAATCTTCTTTGTTTTGGGCGATATTCTCAGTAAAAGCGACATCATTAAGAGACCAGAGTCTTAAACATAAATAATATTTCAACGTTGTAATTATAGTCATAGAATTAAAAGAAAAAATGTAAAAACATTTCTAAAGTTGACAATTTCTTGCTTTGCGTAGAAATTTTTATCGTTAAAGCGGACTAGAGTAAAACAATATTATTTTTACTATAAAAAGCAGAAAATCACAATGCCTTTACATAGGAATGAAATGAAATCGTCATTAAATCATTCACATTTTGTTTTCTTTTACATTTAGTCCAAATTTATTTTAATTTCTTTTCGGTTTTGTAGAAAAGTGTATTTTACTTTTCAAGTAGTACTTTCAACCTACATAAGTACATACGTTTCACCAATTCGCGATAGAGCACTGTGGTGGAGTATCCTTCAAATTCCTTTATTCTAAAGAAAAAGTTATTCCCAACATTAAAAGTGTAGTCTATACTTTTCCATTTCAACTAACCTGTATTTCCCGTTGCCTTCATGCTGGACCTGCAAGTACGTTTTCTCCGGCAGATCCACGGTCTGTCCGCTCAGTTCGTTGGTAGCCACGCACCCGTATGTACCGGAGTCCTCGGGCTTCGCGTTGTGTATTACCAGGACCCCGTGAGGAGTTTCTAGTTGCTTTCTACCACCCTGCAAACATTTTAACACAATTTTCTATCTGATCTTATTGTATGTTAGCTATGCTTGCGAAATTATTAAAAACTATTCTTATTAAAGCTTGATATGCCATCAATAGATGGTAGAGCCAACGTATCTTGCGCGGAAAGGTACCTTACTGCCACCCTTAACCTATCGTGAAGCAGCACCTTCGTCTTGTGTTTTATTAGGAGGCGTGGTTGCTGGAGAATATCGTTTTCAATTTTCTTAGTCCTCATGAGTAGCAACGCGCCCTCATAACCTGACATAGGAATACGTAATGGGCTGTGCACTTGACACGTACACGACTGGCACGTTGGTTGTAGTGCTTAGCGAATCCAACCATTTTCAGCCAAGGTCATTCCAGGATTCCCACCCAGGTCAAATATTTGTGATGAGTTCAAGTGTTTGTTCCGTGTCTGGGTGATTCTCCAACAATATACATTGAAACAGCGCGGGCAAGTATTCTCCCGGCCTCCCCTTTGTTCTACAGAGAAACACTTTCCCAACAAGTGTGTCGTTAAAGGAACCAACCAAACGTAGTTCTAAAACTTACTTTCCCAGTATCCTTCCACCAGCTCAAGATCGCAGGGGGTTCAGAAAGCGGTTCCTTGCAGTGCAGCACCACGGTGTTGTTCAGGGGCGCAGAGACGACTCTTCTCTCGCCCGTGTTCCGGCTCAGATCTATCAGAGCTATGGACAGCTTGGCAGGGACAGATACTAAGCTGATGCCGCCGTACCACACCAGACACTGAAAAGATGAAACACGATTATCATAAAATTTGGATGTGTTGCAGCTACGAGGTATGATCCTGCAATAATCACATTAATCTAAAATAATTATATTAATTAGTTCCTAATATAATCATAACTCATACTGGGCCTTAAATGAATTATAATTTACTATAGGACCAAACACATAACACTGTATGAGTATTATATATATGATATTAAATATACTCTTATATGACTCTGGACGGCTTAAAAAATGTTGACAAGCTTTCCTTAATTGGACTGCATAAATCTTTTAAGTAACGAAAATTACCAACACATATACTAGGTTACAGTATTCTATGAATCTACCAGAAAATCTATTATCGCTTTACAACGGTAAATCATAGCACAATCAAACATAAATCACCCCTGATGTAAACCGATACATAAGGCTTCTCTCCAAGTCACTGAACAGGAAGCCACATTGTTACTTTGCTTCGGCAGGTGTACTACTGCCGAATGAAATGACAGAAATACAAATGGAATATCTCCCAATCAAATGCAACATACTAATGCTCCTTTACAGTCTAAGTTCGAAGTCGCTCAGAGGGCAATGGAAAGAGCTATGTTTGGTTTCTATGTACACCCTATGGCGTAAGATTCTGTAATAATACGACTTGTGAGCCATAATCAACAACGATAAAATCCGTACACAAACTAACATTATTGACATAGCTCTGAAAGTTGACAAGCGAAACTGAAATCTGGGCTAGAATAGTGAACAAGCCTACGAAAAGATTCTCGACATAAATGTGTCTTACCTATACGTCGCTACAATCTGTCTTAAGGCTAACAGAACAATTAAACCTTAAACCACCCGACACATTAAGCGATGCACTGTTACGTAGGTCTTCCCTGCTCAGGTACTGAACAGGAAGCCGCATTGTTATATTGCTTCGACGGCATGCTGTCGAATCAAATGACGCGTCCGACCTACTCTCTACGTATCACACCCTACATTTACTGAATAGTCACCCGTTTCAGTTTACATGTCTATTTGTGTGTATGAATCAAATGACACGTCTGACTTGCTCTCTCTGACGTATCACACCCTACATTTACTGAATATTCACCCTTTCAGTTTACATGTCTATTTGTGTGTATGAATCAAATGACGCGTCCGACCTACCCTCTACGTATCACACCGTACATTTACTGAATATTCACCCTTTTCAGTTTACATGTCTCTTTGTGTGTTTCATGAATCAAATGACGCGTCCAAATTGCTCTCTCTCACGTATCACATGCTACATACTGAATATTCATTCGATTCACTTTACAAGTCTATTTGTGTGTGTGAATCAAATGACGTGTCCGACTTGCTCTCTCTGACGTATCACACCCTACATACTGAATATTCACCAATTAGCTCAGTTTACATGTGTTTCTCGAGTTTGTGGATTGGTCTTCTATCTTGTTTACGGGCACATACAATATGTTGGAAGACTTGTAGGTCTTGATCAAATGCATTGTACGACTACATTCCTAAATTGACAGCAATATTATGCCCTTCAATATCGTGTGAATTTATATAGACGATATCTTACAAGTACATTTCCAGAGTACTGGACATGTTTGATGATGAATATAGTTTTGAATAGATTATAAACCGAACAAAGACGACATAACATTTATCTAGAAATTACAATATTTTGTGAACTTGTGATATGTTAATCAGGTTCGCTTAAATTTAACATTATTTTTAACTAAAATAACAACATATTACTAATTCTTATACTCAAAACTACTGTTGCACTATACAGTGCAACAGTAGTTTATACATTATACAATTCTTCCCTCCTGTGACACTGAATAGGAAGCCACATTGTTATTTTGTTTCGCCGGGCACGCTGCTGCCGAATCAAATGACGCGTCAGATCTGATGTATCACACATTACATTCAGAGATTACCAAACCTTTAGTTCCTATCCATCCTGTGGCTACTTACGTTTCTGTAGATTGCTGGTAGGATTGCTAGCTTTATGACGGTTAGAATAGAATATATCAGATCAAATGCATTTTCATATTTCATTCCTTTTAACATATAGTTTTACCTTCAAAGATGTCAAAATAAACCTTACAATATGTCTCCCCTAACGGTGTAAGTTTGAAACCACATCCGCTGAACATCACAAATTACTGAACAAAACACAGCAACTGTCGAAAACATGAGTACAGTGGTCTAACTCGTCGCAAAACGTTGTAGAACAGTCTAAGTGTTTACAAAAAAACTAGTACGAAGTTAAGCTTACTAAAACAAAGGCCTTGAACCTCTGTATGAGAGATTATGTTACGTCGAACCATTTGAATTATTTTAAAAGACTAAAATAGATTGAAAGCATGGCATGCGAGCCACCTGATATTAAGTGGTCTGTACGGATACGTACATTATTTACCTAATCCTGACAGTGCAAAATTGACGCCGCGCGAGACGGTCGCGTGTGCCATTAAACCTACTTTACTTAACTTACGACTTTTATTGCACTCACTACTCCTGTACGGATCTAACTGGAACTGTACATTCTTTTTGGTCCTTCGAGCTAGCACTCTTTGTGTTTGAGATCTTAAGCTACGATAGCGAATCGGTTACCTGGCCTCCCACAAGCGGGTCTCCCCAGGCTAATTGAGAAGGCGTGTATTTCGTAGTAGCGGGTTTCGGATGCATTGGGTGCCAAGGACCTTCAAGAGTCAACGAAGTTTCATCGTAAACTGCGAGAAACAACGAGCAACCCTTGAAGAAGAAGATTAAGGAAACTACTGCCTGTCTTCGTGTCCTGAACCAATACCTTAGAACTTCAACTATCGATACTACTACTACTACTACTACACCTACTTGGAATAATGGAACTACTCAGCAAGCAAGTGGAATGCTTCGAAAAAATCAAAACTCTCTGCACTAACTACAGGAAAGACAGCATCACTCGGAAAACCGTCGAATACTTAAACTCGCGTCTCTCTACTTTGGAACAACAGTGGATAGACTTCCATGAACGACATGAAACACTTGTGGCAACCATTGAAGATAAAGAAAAAATCAGTTACTTCACTACTAACGTTTATGGAAAAATTAAACAACTATACGAAACAACTAGGGCGAACATCATGGAACTATTGATATTGCAGCAACAGCAGAAAAATCAAGAAAATCAAGAACCAAGTAAGCACATAGATTTCGATTTGTCTGAAATACTAGAGGATGAACCTGATGAAAAAACACAACTATTGGTAAGTCGGCAGAAATGCAACTTTAAAGCATTAGAAAGAGCTATGTCAAAAATTAATATTGACCAGTTGACTGACAAATGGGAAATCGAAGATCATCTTTCAATTATGAAGCAAAAATGGGACTCAATTGATAAATTACACTGGGAGTTAGAAGATACATTGAAAACTTCAACTTTAAACAAAAATTATTCAGTCAGGTTTGAAATTATAGAAGAGAAATATGATACTTTGCGGAAACAACTTAATAACAAGATGTGGTCTAATGTGCACTATCAACAAGCGGCTCCGAAAATTGACCTACCTGATTTCTTTGGAGACTACATTCACTGGATTTCGTTTAAAAACTTATTCGTGGAAACAATACATAAAAACCCTTCCATTTCAAAATCACAAAAAATGCAGCACCTGAAAACAAAACTCAAAGGCGAAGCGGAACGTTTAGTACAGCATCTTACAGTCAGCGCAGAAAACTACGACTCATGTTGGGAAATACTTTCTCATCGATATGATAATCGTCGCCTTCAGTTTACATCCTTCATGAACACTATGCAACAGTTACCCGTGATCCAGTACCCTAACACGTACAACCTAAAAAAGTTGCATGACGTCATTACTGAAAGTTTGAACGGACTAGCAAACATGGAAGTGGACGTGACAAGCTGGGGACCTATGATTGTGCATTACATGTCGCAAAAATTAGATATTACTACTTTCAACGAGTACTCAAAAGATATTCAGAACAACAGAGACCTTCCTGATTTGGCCGAATTCTTATCATTCTTAGAGAGCAAGTTTATGGCCTTTGAAACCATAAAAAATCGCCCCAATAATAATGCTAATAATTTTCAAAAACAGAAAAGCAACATGAACTTCAATAAACCTGTAAACAAGTCACGTCATAGCAACAATTATAAGAACTTCCCTGAAAAACAAAACTTCATGAAAAAATCAACCTTATACAATGGCAATAGAGACTACTCGAAGACCTTCGTTACTGCATTTGGAAATTGCCCATTGTGCGATGGAAATCACGTATTAATGCAATGCACAAAATTTGTCAACATGGATATTTCACATCGAAACAATACGGTCGCAAAATTGAAAGTCTGCAAAAACTGTCTATACACCCATGGCAACAACGAATGTAATTCAACAAAAACTTGTAAAGAATGTAATTTAAAACATCATACTTTATTACACATGAATAAAAAGCCGTATGAGCCATCTATTAAAAATCAACCTTCTACATCAACGCAACAAGGATCACATCACTTAACTTCTAAAAACTTGGAGGTACTACTAACTACGGTTCAAATAAAGGTGAAAGCCAAGGATGGTACCTTTGTAACCCTTCGAGCTCTACTTGACCAAGGTTCGCAAGTAAATTTAATTACTGAAAACGCTGCGCAACTTCTGCAGTTATCACGACATAAACTTAACGCTACAGTGTCTGGGGTTGGCTCGGTTTCAGGAGACTGTAAGGGACGCGTTCAACTGACGTGCAAGTCCATACACAATGACTATATTTTTTCAGCTCAAGCTCTCATACTGAATAAACTAACCAACAACATACCTAATTGCACTTTTCCGAAAGGAAACTGGCCACACCTTCAAAACCTCAAACTCGCTGATCCTGACTACAACACCAGTGGAACTATCGACTTACTCTTCTCAGCTGATGTTTACGCAGATATTATTATGGATGGAGTATTAAAAGGAGATCAACATACCCCAGTCGCCCAACAAACTCAACTTGGGTGGATTTTATGCGGAAAACTTCACACTTTTAACTGTCACGTAGCCATCGTCGACCTAACGGATATATCTAAATACTGGGAAAACGAAGATATTATTCAAGGAGCCGAGGACATAAGTAAAGAGAATCAATGCGAAAACTACTATGTTGAAACTACTAAGCGAAGCCCGGACGGGAAATACATCGTTAAAATGCCTCTGAAAAATAACTTTCAAACTGAACTTGGGAGATCAAAACCAATCGCCATCTCACAATACTTACAACTAGAAAAGCGACTAGCTAGAAATCATAAACTTCAAGCAATGTACAAAGACTTCATCACTGAATACTCCGAACTAGGACACATGAAACCCTCTTCTCAAATTTCACTACCTGAGGAAGGCCTGGAATGCTTTCTACCGCATCACGGAGTCCTGCGGGAAAACTCAGTCACGACCAAACTGAGAGTAGTTTTCAATGCCTCCTGTAAAACTACAAGCGGTAAAAGTTTGAATGACGTAATGGAGAAAGGAACGAATCTACAAAAAGATATTCAATCATTAATTTTGAAGTGGAGATCGTACAGATACGCCTTCACTGCTGATATAGAGAAGATGTATAGATGCATTTGGCTTGCGGAAGATCAACAGCAACTCCAAAAAATTATATGGCGTCATTCTCCTAAGGAAGCATTGCAAGAATACACCTTATGCACATTAACATACGGCACAAAATGTGCGCCCTGGCTTGCGATGCGAACACTACAACAGCTAGCGAGCGACGATGGACATAAACACCCAGACGCCGCTAACATTTTGAAAAATCAGTTCTACGTTGACGACCTGATAAGCGGCAGCGACTCTCTGGAAGGTGCCCTGAAACTACAAGGAGCATTAATTAACTTACTAAAAGGAGGAGGTTTCAATCTACGTAAATGGTCAACTAATTGTTTACAACTACTAGAACAATTAACTCAGGATCAAATTTCGACAAACACTTTTAACTTCAAACAAGAAAATGCTACAAAAACTCTTGGATTAGGGTGGAACCCTAACTTGGATACATTCATATTTAACTGGAACATAAATGATAAACCGAAAAAACTTCTAACTAAAAGAACACTACTTTCTGAAATTTCGCAACTCTACGACCCATTGGGATGGCTCTCTCCAGTAACTATAACAGCAAAAATTATCTTTCAACGAGTTTGGGAACAAAACCTCGCATGGGACGAAACATTACCTACATCAATTCAAAGTGACTGGCTGAAACTGAGGGAAAGCATACCTAATTTGAAATCTATAAAAATACAAAGATGGATTGGAAGTACTACAAAGTCCCTTGATCTGTTTGGTTTTTGCGATGCCAGCGAAAGTGCTTACTCATGTGTTGTATACACGCGCGCCATCGACGAAAACGGAGAGTTCGTGTTAACGTTACTTGCAGCGAAAACTAGGGTTGCCCCTTTAGCACAAAAACTTACTTTACCACGTTTAGAATTTTGTGGTGCTTTCCTGCTCAGTCAATTAATGGACAAGGTGAAGACTTCTCTAAACGAGCATAAAATCTCAATGTGGGCTTGGAGCGACTCAAAGGTTGTCTTGGCATGGCTACAAGGAGAAGAAACTAAATGGGAAAGATACGTGGAAAATAGAGTCAGGAAAATCAAGCAAGTGATATCGCCAAAACAATGGTCTTACATCGATTCAAAGAGTAACCCTGCAGACTGCGCTACAAGAGGAGTGGATCCGAAACAACTATTGAATTTCGATTTGTGGTGGAATGGCCCGAAGATACTAAAAACTTTCATGGCAACTTACAAAGAAGGAAAATGCCTATTTACAACAAATATTGACAAAAAACTACAAGTGACAACCCTACAACAAAATAATAATTATAACTTCATCACTGACCTAATAAATAAATGCAGTTCATTCACACGTCTGAAACGCATCGTGGCTTGGATTTTGCGATTTATAAGAAATATTAGAAACTCAGCTGCGAGATCCGATACTCAGCAAAACAATAAAACGTTAACTACTTGTCTGACTACAAGCGAACTACTCGCCGCGAACAAACTCATTGTATGCTTCATGCAGAAGGAAGAATTTGAAACAGAATATATGCAACTTACTAAAAAACAAACTGTAAACGCTAAAAGCTGTATATATAAACTCAACCCGTATCTAGATGATGATGGGATCTTACGAGTTGGCGGTCGCCTAAACAGAACTAACTTACCTGTAGATATGAAGAACCCAGTTATTTTACCCCGAAAAGGAAAATTAACTCAACTAATTATCGACGACGCTCACGCTAAAACTCTTCATGGGGGAGCGCGACTTACGCTCGCTTACATTCGCCAACGATACTGGATACTAGGAGGCAATCGAGCAGTAAAAATGCAACTACATCGTTGTATACGCTGCCTTAGATTTAAACAAACAAATAATTATCAACTTATGGCAGACCTACCACAGCATCGAACCATGCCGTCCCGCCCTTTTACTAACACAGGGGTGGATTTCACTGGTCACGTGGACATCAAGCTAAACAAAGGAAGAGGGGTAAAAACTTCTAAAGGATATATTGCCATCTTCGTGTGCATGGCTACAAAAGCGGTGCATATCGAACTCGTATCGGATTTGAGCACTGAAACTTTCCTCGCGGCTTTCCAAAGGCTGTGCGCCCGAAGAGGTACACCAAAACACGTATACTCAGATTGCGGAACTAACTTCATTGGAGCTTCAAAATATCTAAAAAGGGAATTCCAACAATTTAAAACTGAGTTATCACCGGAATTCTTTGATGAAATTGGAAAGATGGAAGTAGAATGGCATTTTAACGCCCCAGCATGGCCGAGTGCGGGCGGGCTATGGGAAGCAGCGGTACGATCATTGAAACATCACCTCCATCGAGTACTGGGAGATCAGAAGCTAACTTATGAAGAATTTTCTACTCTGCTGACTAAAATAGAAGCCTGCATGAATTCCAGACCTCTATGCCCACTCACAGAAGATCCTGAAGAATTTTACAGCTATTTGACTCCGGGACATTTTTTAACTGGAAGTCCTACTTTAACATTGCCTCTATCGAACTATGAACGCGAACAAAACGTAAATTTACGCCAGCGGTGGCAGCTAACTGAACACATGATGCAGCGATTTTGGAAGTCGTGGTCCAGTGACTATCTAACTCAACTTCAAGTTAGGAGTAAATGGCAGAGATCGAGCAAGAATCTACAAATAGGTGATATCGTGCTAGTAAAGGATAACAATCTTCCACCAGGCAAATGGGCGATGGGAAGAATTATTGATGTACACCCGGGACAAGACGGCCACGTTCGAGTCACCACTGTTCAAACTCAAAGTGGTGTCATAAAGAGACCTATAATAAAATTGTCGAAAATGCTCTCCATGGAATCTGAAGATACACCGGAGGACTCTCAGGCAAACTCAACTCCCTCTAAAAGGTCCAGTCCGTCAACCAAGAAAAATCTGATTGCGATGTTTATCTCTTTTTTGTCAATATTTACATTAATAACTGGATCGCATTGTACTCATATTGACGTCACTCAAAGTATGACACCAAGCGCTCAGATTACAAGCCTCGGTCGCGAGCGACCTATCTACTATGATACAATTGGAAAGATACAGCTGATTCACGGTGAATGGATTCTACTCACATACTATAACCTGACTACGTACTGGCAATCTACTCAAGACCTCGGAAACTTCTTAGAAGAAATGAAAACTTTATGTCAAAGATTGGACCCAAGACATTGTGAAAATACTATGAAGCAACTATTCCATGAAATGGATGTACTTAACTACTACAACAGCATTCTACTCGCTCCACACAGACACTTATCGGATCGTAAGAAACGTGGCCTGATTGACGGGGTGGGTTACGTTGCAAATAATTTATTTGGAATATTGGATCAACGGTTTGCAGAAAAATACCAAAAGGACATACAAGCTATTCAAAGTAATGAAAAATATCTCTTAGAGCTCACAAAAAACCAAACTACAATTGCTGAGATTGAAAATGACATTATAAGAAGAAGTGAAACAAACATTCGACAACAATTTTATCTAATAAACAAGTTTATGAACGACACTGACATGAGATTGCAAAAAATTGAGTCAAGAATTGGGACGATCATGGCTACTAACTACTTCAGTTCTGTGTCGCTCACAGCGCACTTATTGTTATCTAGTTTGAAGGATGTCCAAGGAATGTTTTATAACGCTCTCGTCGATGTTTACAAAGGTCACATAGATATGCATCTCCTCACTCCAGCCAACCTTATAAGACAGCTCAACGACATCTCCGGAAAACTGCCGAAAAGTTTAGCTTTTTCTGTGGAAAATATACAGGAGCAAATTAAGGAATTATACAAGCTACTTTATGTAAAGGCTAGAGTTACCTACGATTCTTTCATGTTAGAGATACACATTCCTTTAACCAGCGACGACGAGTTTACTCTTTATCGGCCTATCCCGCTACCGTTAAAAATTACACAAGGGACAACCGACGCTACGACATACTCATACTTATCTGTAACATTTAAATACGTCGCAGTCAACTTCCGGAAAAATACTTTCATCGGCTTGGATGAAGAGAGGATGAATCAGTGCATTCAACGGAGCACAGATAAGTTTGTATGCAGCCTGAACTTGCCTGTAAGAAATTTAGAAAGCACAGAAGCGCCGTGTGAAGCGAAGCTATTAAGTCATCAAACGACTTCGCCGTGTATTATAAAGAAAGATAAATGTGAAACCGCCTGGATCGAGTTACATACTATGAACACCTGGCTAGCGGTATGTTGCGACTCGTGCCTACTGCGAACTGTCTGCGACGCCGACGTCTCATCTTATCAGCTTAACATGTCTGGACTGATAACTATAAAACAAGGATGTGTAATGCAGACTAAGGATTTTAGTGTGTACGCTCATAATCTATACCAAAGCGACTCGACAATAGACTTGCACTTACCAAAGGCAACAAAAACTGAGGAATCTATTAATCACATCATCAACTTGTCACGCACACCACATCTTCATCTGTTGTCTGAAAAGGAAAACCTCACTAAGCTCAACATGTTACTCGAGCAACAGAAGATAAAGGAACGTCACCTGCCCGCTACCATCACTGTCCATGACATCCATCAGTATACAGTCTGCTACGTTCTCGTAGCTATGATTATGATTGGAGTAGTGATAAGGATAACTAAGAAGCGAGGATGGTGTGCTAAACCAAACTTTGCATTACCAAAATCATTGACACAAGATAACTTAGAACTACAAATCTGCAACAAAAATAACCAGGAACTGGGAAATACTGCTAGCAGCCAGCCAGAAGCGACAGCGGTGACCTGCGAGCTACCACAGCCACTACCACGGGGAGATCGTGTCGAAGATGTTTCTTTTAATTTTTAATTATTAATGAACTACTTGTTTTTCTTATTGTATACTTTTTATTGCATAGTTATTAATGTAAACTTATTGAATTATTTTAACTTTTTTGACATGTATTCTCTCTTTTTTCTACTTTTTTCGGGTTAGAAATATGTACGGATACGTACATTATTTACCTAATCCTGACAGTGCAAAATTGACGCCGCG
>DWTH01000047.1:0-12168 GCA_018250975.1 Gorgythion begga
ATCTGTTAGACGAATTTAACAGTAACCTCCATCACCCGCTCGCGAACCAGCACGTGCAAAAAGTCATTCGCGATGCTTATTCGGGGCAATTTCATGCGGCCAGTCGGACGTATGTCAATGAACTACTGGCAACGTGGGTTCCCGATGCTGACCAGCGGGTTTATTTGCAGCGTTCGCAAGTGACCTGGTACAAGTATGCGAAGCCCCGTTCAGAACGCGCGAACAGTCACGTCCAAGAATGGCAACAAGACCTCCTGGCCTATTTCAGTGCCGCCATTGCCCAAGAGGACAACTGGTATACGAAAACCTCATTACGTCAAATTTCCAAAGCATTACACGTTTGTTTAGGTAGTTTGACGAAAGCCTTGCAAGCCTTGATTGCCCAAGGCCTAGTTTATCGTGAAAAAGGATCAGGCCGTCAGGCCACCAAATTTGCGACCCGTACCAGCTTGTTACAACATGCCCAACAATTAAATCAGCAACAACGCCGCAATTATTGGTTGACGGTTGCCCGGTTACTAGGGGCTTCGTCACAATTACAAGCTTTACAACGCTTCAGCTTGACGGTTAGGCCCGCTAAAGCCTCGGTATATCAAGCAAGTTTGTGGTTAGATACGGGGTAAAAAGTTTGTGTTCTAAAATGCCATTACGTATTTATAGTTCTGGACAAGGGTCTGGTTTGTGAGGGTGGCTAGGAGTTAATTAGCTGGTTGGTGCTGGGCTAAACTAGGGTGTTATTTAGTTCCTAGTCGTCCCGTTGACCGCGAACCGTTAAGAATTGGCCCGGTTCGGCAGCTAGGTGGTTATTTATGGGGGACGTCTCGGCCAAGGCGGTTTTTAAGCCGTGACATTTCGGCCAATCCTAGTTTTACCAGGCAGGTTTACTCGCTAGTACTTAGCAGTAGTTAAGCTAAGAGCAACTTAAGCTAGAGAGGACGCGGGCAGATGATAAATATTAGACAGTGGTTGGGTTTATTGACGCTGGGAGTTGGGGTGCCGGAGCCGTTATTAACCAATAACGGGATTGTTGACAAGTTAATTCATTTTGGCGGCACAGGGTTAAACCAAAATCAGGTGATTGGTTTTTATTTGGATTGGCACGCGGTGTTACACACGCGCATGTTAGCGTGGCAAAAAGTACTGGGAGCCATCAATAACTGGGTCACCATCGGCTCTTATCAGGTGGCCCAAGCGTTTGAGAGCATTTTCCGCGCCGTGTTGAAGCTGTTTGGCATGTTTGACCAGTTTAAGGTGGGCGAGATGGGCGCACTTTATAAAACCATCGTGCTGTTAGCGTTTGTGTTACTGGCGATGGGGTTAAGTTATTTGCTAGTGGAAAATATTTTTCGGGCACGGACGCCGCTACACGAGGCGCTTCGCAATCTCGTCATGATGATTGCGGTTTTGATCATGTTACCGTTTGGCACCAACCTATTTGGTCAATTTGTGCAAGCCGGTGGTGATGATTTGACGGGTAAAAGCGGTAGTAGTCCCATCAGTAGTATCACGTTGGAACCGTTACAGAATAATATTGTGGATACCTTAACGGTCGCGCAAAAGGGTTTTAAAACGGATCCCAAGAAGTTAGACGCCAATATTAGCAAGCTAAACAACATTAGCGACAAAAATATTAGTTATTTGGATTTTTCCGATGTGGTGGCGGCGGATAATTTAAAAGTCGTTCAGATCCCCAAAGGAACGGATAATGTGTTTAAACACGGGCTCACGGCCGGTACCGGGACGTACCAAGGCGGAATAAATACGTATTTTGTTACCGGGGTCGCTTTACCCGACAAGCAAAACCAGTTATCCAAGGCCTTGTCACCGGTGTATCCGCGTTATACGGGGCACTTCGTGATGGCAAACCTACAATTGTGGTTGATCGCGCTGATGTTTGCCTTTATTGCGTTTCGCGTGGGGAAGTCCTGGTTTGAAATTTTCTTACTGAATTTATCGGCCCCGTTAATGGCGCTGCAAGATGTGCGGACCAGTCAACGGCTCAAAGAAGTTTTACAAGCCATTGAAGGCGCATTTATGGGCGTGTTTGTCGAATTAATTGGGTTGCGGTTGTTTTTGATCGTGCTACATTGGCTGGGGTCACCCACCAATCCCGGGGTGGCTTATCTGACGCATTTTCCAAATTCGGCCGTCCCGCGGGCCCTATTCTTGATTATGATGTACCTAGCTTGTTTTGCGGCTTTTATGAAAGGAACGAGTCTAGTGGAACGCTGGACAGGGGTTCCGCAAGACAAACATGGGTTGACCATGGGTGGCCTGATGGCCGCTGGGCTTGGCTTTAAAGCGGCGGGCGCTACTTTTGGCGTTGGTAAGAAAGTCGGTCATGGCATTAAAAAAGCGCTGACGGCGCGGCATAATGGTGCCGAACTGCCGGATCCAACTAATGCAGATACCGGTAAGACGACCCAACGGGATGATCAAGCGGCCACTAAGCCGACGCCCACACCAACGGCTGCCAAGAGTCAGGGGTCAGCTACGCCGAATGCTAGTGAACGTGACGATCAAACCGGCACACCGCAACAATCGGCGGATCCGACGCAAGCCAATGAAGAAGCGGCGACCAGTGCTGGTGGTGAACCTAGTTCGGCGGCCGCTGGCGATAGCAAAGTTGCCCGTGATGGTGACACCGCTAAGCCTGATTCAACGGGTGATGACTTGGCGCCGGCGGACGTTGAACGGGCAGACGATGCAGATGATACGGGCGTACCGGATCCGACTAGTGCGGTTAATGATCCTGCTGAAATGAACCGTGAGGGTGAAGAAGCACCGGCTGGTGGGCCCGATCCAACCAGTGCGGTTGATGACGAGGTTGAACGTGCAGACGCTGAAGGCGGCACGCCGGTACCAGATCCGACCAGTGCAACTGCTAGTGACGGTGAAGTTGAACGGGCTGACAACGAAGGTGAAACGGGGGTTCCAGATCCGACAGTGTCTGAATCAGCCGATACTCCGGCCAGCCAAGTTAGTGATGATGAGTCGGCGGGATCACCGGATCCCACGGTTGATCCGGCTGCGGCTAGTGAAGTCAGTCGCAATGATCAGGCCACGATTGGCGATGAACCGAACCCAACGAAGTCGCCGGCAAGTTCGGCACCAACTGGTGAAGCTAAATGGACTAGTGGTTATGATGAAGATGAGCGTGAGGTGTTTGAGCGACCGGTTGATCAGCAGCCGGAGTTAGTGCATGATGATGCCAGTGAGCCAGCGGGTACGTCGATAAAGGCGGATACTAGTTCGACTGGTGGTGGTCAAGGCTATTCAACGGCAACTCGCACTAGTTCCACCGGTACGCCGAAAAAGCCAGCTAAAAAGGGGCAACCCGGTCAGCGGGTTAGCAAGGTTGGTAACCGCTTAATCCAGCAAGGCGTCGCGCAAGAAATTGGCGCCAGTCAAAACGCGCATCAAGGTAAAAGTATGGTTAATCTGCCAGAAATCAAGGTTGATGATTCCATTTATTGAGCGCAGGCGCGTATAATTGTGTTAAGTTAAATAGCTAGGTGACGCCGATGGCGTCAAATTAAGTTAATGGGAGTGAATAGGAAATGAAAGATAATGTCTTAATGGCCTATCATATTGTGCCAGATCGTAATGATCCCAACAAGTTAGCGTTAAATACCAATAAGCTGTATAAGTGGCAAATTACGGATAAAACGCAAGGCGAACCAATGGTTGGTAAAGTGGCGTTAGTACGTACCCGCTTTGGTTGGCATGCGCCGGTCATGGTTTATGCGACCAAGGAAGTGGCGAATGATCTTAGTGACTTGAACTATGTCATTAAATTTACCGATGAGGAACCAAAATCAGAAGAAGTTAAGGCGGCCTTTGCGGCTCTAATGAACGATTAAACCAGTCATAAATAAGCGTTTCGGCTAATTGCCGGAGCGCTTTTACTTTGACTAGGTGGTGGTTTGAACCAGTTGACGTGGTTAGTCAAAACCGCCGTATAAAGCAAAAAAACCGTTAACGACTGAATACGTTAACGGCTTAGGTGCGATTGAATGCAATATGTTGACCACTAGCTAAAGTATAGCCGGTGGTTGCAAAAAAGGCAATTAAAAAGTCATTAACGCTTGTACAGCGCCAACGACTCAAATGGACAACTTAAAATTATTCTGATTGTAACTTGATTATAGGTAGTTGTTGATGGAATTGCAAAAAGAAAAGCCGCTGACGACTGAACTTCGTCAACGACTTAGAAGTTAATGATGTGTAACTCTTTGAACTTATTCAACCATATTTTGATTATAGCTAGTTCTTGTTAAAGTTGCAAACAAAAACGCTACCGGCATTATTCCGGTAGCGTCCTATGACTTATTAAGCGAGATTACTCCCAATCTGATCACAAGCAACAGTATACCAAGCTATTTTTGGAAACACAACCAAAATACCACTAGCTGGGTCGGGTGAACCTGATCTGGCTTTTTATGTTGTCTTTGATTTTTAAGGGAGGTTGACGCCTTTTTTTTATCAGCAAGTATGCTAGGGGCATTGAAAGGGGGCAACAACATGGATCAAGAACCAGTAACCATGCCTGACGTGGGGGTGACGCCCGATGTCAAAACGCGAATGAAGCTCTTTTTGTTTTATGTCACTGATGTTGTGCTGGTCTTGTTGTGGTGGGGTGTTGCGATGATTGTGGCTAATTTAGTCTTTGGCGATGCCCATGGCTGGATTAATTGTCTGTTTCAATTGATCAATGTCAGTTTTGCAATTTGGTTAGTCCTGAGTCCGTATCATAATCCCGGTCGCAAGAATTATCAGCTTATTTTAAGTGATTGGCTGTCGCGAGGGCAACAATACCGGAGTTACGATTACTACGAATTTGATCACTGGCCCGATTTATTAATGATTGGAGGGGTGCTAAAACATGGCAACACGTGGTAAAAAGCCGTCCTTGAAAACACCGGTGACGGTGGCGAAGCAGCAGGCGCAACTGGAGTTGAGTCGGCGGGCGGCCAAAAAGGTATTAAGTATGGATCAATTATTGAACTATCAAGGCTTAACGCCTGATGAACAGTATTTAATTTTACGAGATCAACGCGGTTATGCGGAAATTTGCCGCATTCCGGGGGTGGGGCTGACGTCATTACCTGATCAGATGTTAAATCAACCGACTGGCGAATTGACTGGCTTTCTGCAACGCTACGACCCAGATTGGACAATCATTGCGACGCAATTTCCAGCCACGACGGCCAAACAACAAACCCGCTTGAGCCAAGATTATTTACGGGTCGAACAACAATTAGTGGCTTGTCAGGCGCCGCAGGCGCGGCAGATGCTAACAACGCGGCTGCGCTACATTGATGAGGAGTTAAAGATTGCTAGTGCCGTCGAACGCACGTTGAAAAATCAAGAATACTTAGCGCTTATCTTTGGGCCAACGATCAAAGAATTGCGGGAGCGCGTGCAATTATTACAACAACGTCATGGGCAGTATTTGAAATTTGAACCGCTTAGTGCTCAGCGCAAAATTACTTTTTTGTACAGTCTAAATAACATGAACGACAAAAAATTGTCATAAGTTAAGGAGGGTGTCATGTTTACGAAACGGAAAATCAAAGCTTTGACCACCGCGGGGGTTGATTTGGGGTTATTGGCCCATACGCAACCCCAAGGCAATGTTGATACGCGCTTAGATAGCCACTTGCAATTTGGTGGTAGTTGTGTGGCGTGTTTACATGTTTTCAAATACCCCAAAAATCAGTTACCGTATTTTTGGCTACGCAAATTTATGAAATACGATTATACGGTCACCGCCATTAGTATCGGCACCGAAGATCAACGTAAAATTCGTAAAGCCTTGCAAGGGTCAGTCGCGGAAACGGCTTCGCGGGCCCGCGATGGCAATACGAAATTAATTCCGCGTATGGAAGCGCAAGAAGCCAATCAAAAACAAGCGGCACTCTTGGATGATTTGTTACACGCCGAGAAAATGAAGCGCCTGACGGTGCGGGTGTTTGTGTATGCGAGTTCGGAAGCTGAACTTACCAAGCGATTAAAGACGATTCAAGATGATATGCCCGATGACTTTGGGTTGCGGGTTTTCTATGGCGAACAAGCGGCGGAATTCAAAAGCCTCTTGATGCCACCGATGCAACAAGAATTTCTAGATAATCAACGGCACGGTACGCCCGTGGCCGCCAGCGTGATTGGCCATGGGTTTCCCTTCAACCACATTGAGCTCGATGACCCCCATGGGGTGTATCTCGGGTGTTCTAAAACCCAGGGTAAGATTATGTTAGATCCGTTTTACGTGGGCGAAACGCGGGTGACGTCATTTTTCATGGAGGCGGGCCGGCCCGGCAGTGGCAAGTCTGTGTTAGCCAAGATGTTAAATGACATTGCGTTTGCTCGCGGAAGTTTTACCCGGACATTTGATGTGGCTAATGAATATGCCAAGCAGTGTGAAGCCCAAGGTGGCCTGGTGATTTCACTGGATGGGAGTCAAAATCGGATTAATCCGTTTGAAATCTTCCCGACGGCGACCACGAAAGATGGTCAAGCGGTCGATGAAATCGGGTCATTTAATCACCACGTTGAAAAAATTAGTAGTATGGCCTGTTTACAGAACTTGGATTTGAATAATGATGATCGGGTGCGGATTCAAAATATCACTACTGATTTTTATATCATGCAGAAAATGTGGGTGGCCAATCCCGCGGATAACCGGGAGCGGTTGTATGCGATTGGGTTACCGCATGATCAGTACCCGACGCTCGGGGAATTTGTGGTGTATTTGCGGCAAGTTCAAGATGAGTATCAAATTCAAGGCCGACCGGACGTGGAAGTGACGTCGATTAACCGTATTGTGAATACTTTTGAAAACATGATGACCAAAAATGGCGATATCTTTAACGGCATTACCACGATTCCGGATTTCGCTAAAATTAAGGCGGTGGTCTTTGATTGTTCCGGCTTGAAAAATAGTGGTGAAGCGACATTTAACGCGCAAGTTTACTCGGCGTTGAGTCTCTTGTCCGCCGATATTATTAATAACGGCAAGAAATATCGCACCTTGTACAATAACCAAGCCATTGACTTAGTGGACGTGCCGTATTATTGGCTGAACATTGATGAATTTCAAAATTATGCCAAACCGGAATTTGCGGAAGGCATCGCCTGGTTAACTAATCTGATGGAAGAAATGCGGAAAAACTTTTGTGGGGTCAACTTGGTTATGCCCACGATCAAAGAATTGTTGGACGACGAAAAAACCATTGCCCCCGTGGAACGGGTCCAAAAATATGCGACCGCCATGAAAAAGATGTTTGGGTTGTTCACCTATCCGATCTTCTTTCGGTTAACCAGTGATGATCTGCCGCGGCTACAACAAGCGTTTGGCAAAACGATTACGCCGGAAGAGTTAGCGACGGTGGCGACCCTGGGGCGACATGAATGTTTTATGCATATTGAAGGCCAAGGTAACTACGTGTTCACGGTACAAGCCTCTAAGGGCATGTTACAGCGTTATGATGGCGGGGTGGGGTAGAATGAGTAAAGCACCTTTAAAAGCCGCTGGCAGCGCTAATAAGCCCTTAAAATCGAATTTAAAGCAACGTTGGCGCCAGCGGCGCTACCAAGCCCGGCAGCACCGCTATGCCGAATTACGGCGCCTCAGTGCGCAACAAGCCCCCTTACAAATTGAAGATCACTTGTTGATCCCGGTGGTAGTGATCTTTATCGTAATGGTGGTGGGGTTGGCGTTGTGGTGGTTCACTCAATAAAGCCATGTTAAAGAAACTAATGGTGCCAATTCTAGTGGCCGGGATCGCAGGATTGGTGGTGATCGGGTTAATTGTGGGAACGGTGATGATGGTGGTCAGTACGGGTGATGATGATGACTGTCAAGTGACTACTGAAACTAGCGGCACGGTACAAACCAGTGCCGACATGAACAAGAATGCCAAAACAATTTATCAGTTCTTACGCAGTAATAAGGACGTGAAAGCGACCCCGCAAGCGGCGGCGGGTATTATGGGGGTGTGGCAATTTGAATCCAGTTTTAACCCCGGCGTGGCCAATACCGGTGGCTCCGGGGCGACCGGGTTAGCCCAGTGGATGGCGGAACGCTTGACGGGTCCCAATGGGTTAAAGACAGTTGCCGCGAAGCAAGGTAAGAAGTGGGACTCGTTAGATGGCCAATTGAACTTTATGGTCTACGAGATGAATCACGGCTATCAAGGGGCCAAGCATATTTTCAAAGAAACTGACGTGCACCAAGCGTGTTATGATTGGTTGATGGAGTATGAAGGAATGCGTAACAATCCGGAACAATGGTTTCTGGATAAGGGGCCGTCCGGTCAACCCGGCCGGTACCCATTAGCGGATCATTGGTTTTCAAAATTGGGATCCAGTGATCCCGGTACCAGTGATAGTGTGGACACGGCTAGTGGTAGTGGCACGACTGATGAAAATGACGCGGGTACTTGTGAGGAGAGTAGCGGCAATGATGGTGATATTCTCCAGATAGCCAAAGGGTGGTTAGGGTATTTTTACTATGTACAGAGTCACCCGAGCGCCGATCTAGGACATGATTTAAAGCATCCCGATAAAGCTGGTGGTACTGATTGTTCCGGGTTTGTCTGGCTCGTCTTAAATAAGGCTGGCTACAAAGTGCCGGCTAATATGGGGTGGTTTACCGGAACCATGGCGAGCGACGCCACTGGCGCGCATAAGTACCTCAAAGCCATAGATCAAAGTAACGCGAAGGCCGGCGATATTGTGATTGTTAATCAAGGCGCCGGCAGTGGTAATGATGGCCATACGGCCATTCTAACGGAAGATTGGCATGGTAATTCAACCCGGATTATTGAATCAGGTGGGACAGGTAAAAGTATTAATATCGCGCCGTTTGGGCAAGCTTTCTCCAGTTTATTGAGTGGGGATATGACCTGGGCGCGCGCAATTAAAAAGTGAGGTAACCGGTTATGGAAAAACAAACCTGGCGACAAATTTTAGTGGGCAGTATTAGCTTGATCGCCCTGGGTGGGGTGCTTTGGGGCAGTCGCAGTCAACACCGACTCAACGAGGAACAAGCACAATTAATGACGTTAAGAAAAGCGAATAATGAGTTAAAGCGCCAACAAGCTAAAACGCATGGCGAGCTGACCTTAGCGCAAACTGAACAGAAAAAGGCCCAGTCCAAGGCGCAAGCCGCGCAGAGTAATCGTGGGGTTAAACCGCAGGTGCAACAAACGAATCAGGAAATGACCACGACAATTACGCAAGTGTTTCACGGGTTATATGATTATGAACCAGCCACCTATCAACAGCGCGGGGCCAAACTCAAAAGTAAGTTAACCCCCGCCTTGTATCAACAATATTTTGGCAAGAAAGCCACGACGTACGGTGATGGTGGGCAGGTCCAATCGAAATTAACTAAAATCACGGTTTATCAACCGGCGGTGAGTGGCAGTGAGTTAAAAGCGTTAGTATTGGCCCAGTATCAAAGCAAGTATCAAGAAAACAATCAGTGGCAATCAGGTAAGGCAATTTATGAAGTGCACTATAACGCGGCCAACCAACGGGTGAGTGCCATTCAAACGGTGGTTAGCCGTAATCAAAACTAGTGAGGAGCATCGACAAATGAGTTATCGGTCAAAATTTACGACGGCGTTAGATGTGGAATTAATCCAACAAGTGAAAATCCAAGCCATTCGGGAGCAGCGTTCCGTCGCCGACATTCTCAATGAGATCTTGGCGAAATATTTACAACTAAATGCGGTCATGATCAAAGAAAAGGAAATATGAGCTTAACGCGAAACATCGGCATGACCAAAGTTAGGCAAGCAAAAGCTCCTGTCAAATCAGTTAATTATGAACTGATTTGACAGGAGCTTGTTAGTGTTAGAAAGTTTATTTATGAGCATGATGGCGCTGATACTTGGCAAGATTGACATCAATGAGGGTGACAAAATCCCGATCGTTTTTAGGTTGCGGCAGCTGGCCACGACCGGGCAAATTCTGGTCGTTGGCACGTAAATGCATGACGCGGTGGCCAATAAAATCGCGCGCCATAAAGATGGCATTAGCCATGTCAGTGCCTTTAGTGTAGCCATCAAAAGCTGGAATATATACACGATATGGATAATTAGTGTCCCCATTAACATGAGTGATTATAACGGGATAGATGACGGTTAAATCTTTGGTCATAATTAAGGCCTCCTTGGGTTTTAAGCAAGTTTATAAGAACGATTCTCAAGTATGCCAAGATAGGTTCTTACACATGATTCATTTTGTTAATTCAAAGCTTTCACTAATAATCTTAGCCAATTCTTCCGGCTTGATTTTTTTCAACCGAACTGAAAGCCAATGTGTTTTATTCATATGGTAAGCAGGTAAAAATTCTGAAAATTCTTGTAAGCTAGCGACTGTTTCCGGCTTTAATTTAATATCCATTAAATCCTCTACATCACTACCAGACAGACCAGTTTTATTTTGATCTACGTCCATAATGATAGCGTACCATTTCTGATTTTCCTGATGACGTAAAACAGCATAATTAGGGAACTTTTTCCAAAGATATTCAGGTTTTGTATGATATTTGTTTTTAACATATTCAAAAACTTCTTCACGTTGCATGTCTTTCCTCTACTTTTTCAAAGATAAATCAGCTATCTAAGATACTAGATATGTTCTAGTACGGTTAAGCGCGAACTAAAGTTACTTTTAATTTCAAGCCTAAACCTTTAGCATACCGGTTCAAGGTCTTTAGCGAGGGTACAGAGTCTAGCATTTCAAGTTTAGCTATTTGTGGTTGTTTCATGCCAATACGGTCAGCTAGTGCTTGTTGTGACACGTTATTTTTAATTCGTTTCTTGTGTAATTCGGCCATGATATCAAGAATAAATTGTCTATCTGAATCTGTTAATGGCATTATGATTGCCCCTTTCTGGTTAACCAATCTTCTAAGCAGGTCATAGCACATAAATATAGCATACGAGTTATATGTCAGCGATTCAAATTATTTACTTGTTATGTTGTAAACAGGTTGCCCAGACTGTTGAATTAGCGGTGTTAATGCCACATGAAAGCAAAAATTCCCCGTCTTGATAATTCAAGACAGGGAACCTTTGTTCACAAACGCTTGACAACTGGCAATGAAAGCGCTAAATTAAAGTTATCACAAACCAAACACGTGTTCTAAACGGTGCGCGGTTCAGCTGCCTTTTGACAGTTGTTAAGTGTTGCGCTAAACTGAACCTAATTTTAGCACGTAAACAACTTGATGTGAAGACATCAAAAAAGAGAGCTTCGGAACCACTGACCTCGGACTGGTAATCCAAGGATAAGCGCGATTCGACGTAAGAAGCATATTAGAGCTATGTTTCCTACTTGCCCTCTTATGTTACTGCCAAAACAGTAACACCGTACATTTTATCATAAGCTAGCTGGACTGAAACGACCTTTTTGGTCATAACAGTCAACGTTGTGGCGGCAATACGTTAATCGTAGGCCTTACAGCGGCGCGACTTTTTTCAATGTATGGTGTTAGTGTCGACAGGATTACATAAGGGAACAACTGGAAACAATTCAGTTGTTCCCTTTTTTGGTGTCCTCACATGAGGTCGAGATGCAAAAGTTGTCAGGCTTAGAACACTAGCTCACGAGGAGGAAAACGAAAAATGGAACGGAAAGATATTACAGCCGAGGTCACCGAAGAAGCCGAAGTCACCAGTGATCTTACGCCAGATTTAAAACAATTGACCAGTGAGATTAAGACTTACCAACAGTTGGCGGGCCAGTCAGTCTTTGAAATTGGGCGGCGCTTGAAGTTTGTGAAGGAGCACAATTTAGCTCACGGAGAGTATTTAAAGTGGTTGGATTCGATGAATATTGAGAAAACTTTTGCCAAACGGGCTATTAAGATTGTGAATGAATTGAGTGATTCAAATGGTGCCACGTGGCACCATTTGGGAATGAGGGCTTTGTATGAAATAGCGACATTACCGGACGAAGAACGGCATCGATTACACCAGCTAGAAACCGGCGCCATCAAGCTCCCCGAAGACATGACGGTGCACGAGTTGGGCGAAGTGAAGCGCCAATTAAAGGCTGAACAGGAAAAGCAACAAGCCTTAACGGATAAATACGAAGCACGTTTAGCCCGCGTTAAACAGGAAGGTGTCCGCGAAGTGGAAGTGCCGGTTA
>DWTH01000048.1:0-12092 GCA_018250975.1 Gorgythion begga
CTGCTGAGGCAATACAGAAAGCCGCAGGCGCAGCTATTGGGGAGGTTTTCCGCCGCCGCGCCAATTGTGCATCACAGCGCGTGCAGTAAGCCACCTGGCCACGCTTGAGTCGCGGCACGGTTTGAAATAGCCCGCAGCACGAGCACTCGCGCAAACCCTCTACGACCTTAAGTGTCGGGGCAGGCGTTACAGCGGAGGCCATCGTGACAGCATTGCGCCACAGACGCTTATGGAAGCGATCAGACATAAAGCGTAGTGTAGCGAACGATTCTGTTAAGAGATAGGTGTTTGCCCTGTTGCAGTTACGCCCAGTCTCGGCTATAGCACCGCGCGAAGGACGCCGACATAGCTCAGGGGTAGAGCAACTGATTCGTAATCAGTAGGTCCTCGGTTCAATTCCGAGTGTCGGCACCATCTCTCCCACATCATTATTATGAACGATCAAGACGTTCGATACGCTGTCTGCCAAGGTACCAGCCTGCAAGGCAGTACAAGGCGAGAAATCCGAGCGGGATCCACTCACCTCTGAGGCTCTGCGAGATCAAATCGGTCAGCACCGTGGTCAAATTCACCAGACAGGTCATAATAGCCAGAACCGGCACCACCCCCACCCAAAACATACCGATACGCACCCCGCCAAGCGGCACACGAAACCGCGCAGAAGGTCTGCTCTCATCTGCCCGCAAACGCATAACGGCGATGGCAATCACCACAAACCCGATCATCGTGCCAATACTGACCAGATCAGCGAGAAGCGTAATCGGCAACAACGCGGCCGTCAGCGCCGTCAGCCCCGTCGTCAGGGCAATCGCCAAAACAGGAGCGCCATTCGACGGATCGACAAGGCTCAATTTCGGGCTGATCAGGCGATCATGGGCCAGAATATGACAGAGCCGCGACTGACCATAGAGACTGACAAACAAAACTGAGCCGAGCCCTATGACGGAGCCAAATTGCAGGACAAGACCTAAGATTGGCATCGCGAGCGCCTGTACGGACAATGCCACAGGACTTGCCACGCCAAGCTGCCGGAAAGGCACCAGCCCTGTCATGACCAATGAAACCATAACATACAAAATGGCACTGATCGCCAGAGCGCCCATCAGGCTAAATGGCACATCACGCCCAGGGTGACGCGCTTCCGACGCCGCAATCGAAATCGAGTCGAAACCAAGATAGGCAAAAGACACGACAGCCACAGCCCGCAACAGGCCAACTATCCCAAAATGGAATCCTCCTTCCGAAGGAGGGAGAAAAGGGTGCCAAAGGCCGGTGCGCACATGAGACCACCCCACCAAGACAAAAACCAGAAGCACAAATAACTTAAGCAGGACAAAACACACATTAGCCCGGCTCGCCTGACGAATACCGCGTGAGAGAACGAGGCCCAACATCAGTACGAGACACAGCGCCACCACATTCAGCTGAGGCACAATGTGAAACCCACCATCACGCCAGACCACACTCGACCCAGTCAGAAAAGAAGGCAATACAACACCACAACCAGCCAGAAACCCCGAGAGATACCCCGTCAGTCCGACCGAAACCGCCGAGCCTGCAAGCGCGTATTCCAGAACCAGCATCCAGGCGACCCACCAGGCTGACCCCACGCCCAGCACTGCACAGGCATAGGCATAAGCACCGCCCATCGCCTGCGGCAAGACAGAGGCCAGCTCAGCATAGCACAGGCCTATAAGCCCACAGCTCATGGCGGCCAGAACAAAAGAGAGAGAAACGGCCGGCCCAGCATATTGAGCCGCAGCCACACCGGGCAAAACATAAATACCCGCCCCGACGACGCTGCCTATTCCCATCATCAGCAAGCTGAATGGACCGAGCTGACGATGAAGGGTTCGAGACTGACCATCAACCGCCATAAGATACTTCCTCAAAACATGGTCGAGGCCAGACGTCGCGTGACCACAAAAGCAAAGGCACGTCCTGTTTAATGCCCTGCGCCCTGTTCCGTGTATTCAGAACACCATGTTGACTGCAAGCTGAGGGGCGACATTCAGGTTCGTGTTATGCCCTGCAAAGAAGGTAGAGACGCCAAAAATCACACCAAATCGAGGCGACCAGCTATATTCAAGGGCGGGCGCCACCATCCAGTCCCCCGATGGGCTGCCCGTACGATCGATACGCCGTCCGGCGCTATCCACCCCCCATACGCGCGAGCCATTAGCCCAGTCACGCACAAGATCCACAGCCAGCACAAGGCGCTGATTGAAGCCGAATTCCAGCGAGAAACCTGCCTGACCGAACATGCCGGGACGCCCTCGCCCCACAAAGCCTTTCGTCGTGCCATAGCTGGTCACGTTATCAAGACGTGCGGAGGTCACAGAACGACGAAATGTCCCCCACATGCGCAGACGCAGGGTATAATCATGAGGTAGCTCATAGGTCGATTGCTCGGCCAATGCGGTGCGAAACATATAGGCACCATTTCCTACACCGTCCTGACTGCGACCCAGATTGGAATAATCTCCCGTTGGAGTCAGCATACCGACAAAGAGACTCAGGGCTGGAATATAACGCTTTGGATCAGGATCAAGAAAACGCCAGAGAATGTCGACAGGCATATCGGAAAATTTCAGACTACTGGTCGTGCCATCCTGTTTTTTCCAACCATAGCTGATGGTCGGAAAGATCTGGAGGCTGACATGATCCGTCACACCATATTTGAACATGGTCGAATTGCTGAGCGTTCTCAGGCTGGGCCCCATTGGCGCGCTTGAGCCATTTGAGCCCAAATAATCAACAGGCTGATTATAGGTCAGATAGGGCTCAATCCCCAGAACGCCCGCCTTGAACTGCGCTCCCGAAGGTGAAATCAGCGACCCAGTATACCATTGTTCGCGTTTGGGCTGGGGATCAGCATCCGATGCCCTTGCCGTATGACCCATGCCAGCCGACAGCGCCAACATGAAGAACGCCCCAATTCGGACAGAAGATGTCCAGAAATTTCTGGTGAACGCAGAATAATGTTTCAATTATCTCGCCGTCTTCTTAGTTAATTCTTCCACTTTACGATGGTTAAAAATCTTATACCGAGAACGCAACCTTTCGGAAACGAAAAAAATGGTCTGAAAACCAGAATCATTGGCGTATAAGGTTTTAGGGAAAAATAATCACAGAAAATCTAGAGATATATTCTGACCCCATTGGGGCCATTGCTAAATTTTTCGAGATTTTCGGAAGCGTCGCTCCAGACTTTATAAGCATTGTCTGGAGCGGGCGATGGGATTCGAACCCACGACCCCAACCTTGGCAAGGTTGTGCTCTACCCCTGAGCTACGCCCGCGTTCCGTTGGACGGGTGAATACTGCCTGCAGCGATGAGACGCAAGAGGCTTTTTTAAGAAAATGCATTTTTTTCTGATTTTCTTCATCTGCGTACACGCGACCTCTGACCGGGCTTGCGTCCCGAAGGCATCAGAACAATCTTGTACTCAAGAGCTTATCAATAGATGGCGCACCTCTTGAGGCGCACCACCGAAATAGAGAGATTCCATGGATTATATCATCGGGCAGAACCACCCCCAACCTGGGAACACCCCAGGCGCAGCCCCGTTATCTGGCACTCAGCCCGCCAACAATGCTCTGATCGTTGATGCCGACCAGCAGAGCTTCATGCCCGAAGTGCTGGAGGCCAGCCGCCAGCTCCCGGTTCTGGTCGATTTCTGGGCGCCCTGGTGCGGCCCCTGCAAACAGCTGACCCCTGTGCTCGAACGCGCGGTTACGGCTGCAGGTGGACGGGTCAAGCTGGTCAAGGTGGATGTCGAAGCCAACGCGACCCTTGCTGCGCAGCTTGCGCAGGTGGGCTTGCCTATTCAATCAATTCCGCTTGTGGCCGCCTTTTATAAGGGGCAGATCGTCGATATTCTGCAGGGCGCACAGCCAGAGAGTGAAGTACGTCGCTTTATTGAACAGGTCGTCAAGGCAACGGGTGCAACCCTACCCAGCGCTGATATCCTCGCTGCCGCCTCTGCCGTCCTGCAGGAAGGACAAACCGAGGAAGCTGCCGGACTATTCGCGTCACTCCTGGAAATCGAGCCGGAAAATCCCGAAGGATGGGGCGGCCTCATTCGCGCCCTGATCGCTCTTGGAGATGACGAAGGTGCTGACGAGGCGCTGAGCCAGGTGCCAGCCAAGCTGGCAGAACATCCTTCTATATCGGGAGCACGCGCGGCGCTGGCCCTACACAAGGAAAGCCGTCAGGCCGCATCAACACTCGATGGCTTGCGTGCAGAATGTAATGCCGCACCCGAAGATCTTAATCTGCGCTTCCGTCTTGCCGGTGCTCTTAACGGCGCGGGGTTGAAGGCCGAGGCTGCTGAGGCCCTTCTTGTCATCATCAAGCAGGATCGTGACTGGAATGAAGGCGCAGCCCGCACCGAATTGCTGCGCTTCTTTGAAGCTTGGGGCAACACCGATCCGGCGACATTGCCAGCCCGCCGCAAGCTCTCAGCCCTTCTGTTTTCCTGAGGATTTTCAGACACCCTTCTGGACCGATAGAAGACCTGTTGGTCCAGGTGGCCGACCCTTCTTCATAAAGCCTTCGATCTGAATAACGTCATTTGTTTAGTGAAGGTGCAGACCGTTTTCTCTCTCTACCCAAAGGAGCCTGACATGGCCCAGGATCTCGACCCTCGCCTGCTCTCCATGCTGGTGTGCCCGGTGACAAAGGAAGCCCTGATCTATGATCGCGACACACAGGAGCTGATCAGTAAAACTGCACGCCTTGCCTACCCCGTCCGTGACGGCATTCCGGTCATGCTGCCTGAAGAAGCACGAGTCCTGACAGACTGATTGCCTCCTGAAGAAGCTCTACCTCCACACCTGACAACTATAATGGCTGCCCGCGTCCAACGGGCAGACTTTAGTCATCATGGATCTTTACGAGATCAACGTACGAGAAACAAAGCTGTATCGATCGTAAAGCTCCCATCTGGCTCAATTGCAAAATACTGACGTATTTTTCTGTCAGTCTTCTGCACGAGAGAACAAAGGGCATCTCGGTGCAAGTTGGACGTCTGCGTTCTGGCAATCCAGGCGCCAAATTCCAGTCGCAACCTCATTGGAATATGGGCCTGAATCGTGAAACCGGCCACCTCAAGGCTGCGCGTCCATTCCGACACACGATAATTACGCATATGAGATGGATCACGCAGGGTTTCCATTGCCTGTAATACCGAATCGGCCATTGCCTGCTCAGGGGCAATAGTATCGATAAAAAGACCCAATCCCCCTGTGCGAAGCACACGCCGCGCTTCCGAAAGACCGTCATCAAGATTGTTCCAGTGATGCGCACTAAAACGACTCGCCACCACATCAAATGCACCACGCTTGAACGGCAGGGCTTCAGCACAACCTCCAACAGGCCATATTTGTGCCAATCCACGCCTGACGGCTTCGGCCCGAACAGCAACTGCCATCGTCAAAGTCGGATCACAGGCGATAACCTGACCGACATAGGGCGCCATTGCATAGCTGACATGTCCACCACCACAGCCTAGATCGAGGGCATTGTTGGGGTTTTCGTCTCGAACGAGCTTGGTGAGATATTGCAGGTCCTCACCTGAAGCGTGAGTCGCACTATTCACATAATCATCAGCGCGCGGTCCATAGTGACTGGTCACAAAATCGCTCAAGGATTGCCTCGCTTGCCATAGGAAACCTCTGCATCCGGAACCGCATATTGCGGTTTCACCTCGCTTGTACTGACCGTTTCTGTCGCAAGACCCGGCAAAACAGGCGGACCAGATGGTCCATCCATGCCGGGTATCGCCACGGGTAATGAAGCATATGCCCGCGCCATTGGATCGCGATGAGGCGGATGACCTGGCGGATGGCCAGGTGGCCCGTTAACTGCCAGATCAGGCTTGGGTGGACCGAATGCGTTTTCCGCACAGCCAGTCAGAACCGTCAGAAAAAGGAGGAGCGAGGCTGAGCGCATGGATCATCTTGTATCAATCTCGATCACCGGCGGCAATTGACGGATGGTTACGGGTGCGGCACGCATCGCAAACTCAAGCCAGAGCATCTCCACAGAACACAGGTTCAACGAAAATGCTCTGATATCACTGTTTTTCGAGCATTCTCTCCCGTTCAAACGATTCTGTCTGAACGGGATCTGCTCTAGGAGAGTTTTTCGTGTTCGATGGGTCGCTCGCAACATCCTCAGGTCGGCGCAGGGCGTGGATCGATAGCCTCTTCGTAGATCATGCCATTTTTCGTCTCCCCTGGACCAATCTGGCCGCAGTTATCCCGGGTAAGGTCTATCGCTGCAATCATCCCACCCCAGCCCGTCTGGCGCGCCTCAAGCGTCGACTCGGTCTACGCACATTGGTAAATTTGCGAGGTCACCGGCGCTGCGGCTCAGATGCGCTGTCGCGCAATGCGGCCGAACATCTGAGGCTGAACCATATCGATATGGCTTTCGAAAGTCGTGGCGCACCGCACCGGGACAGAATTCTACGCTTTGCGAAGTTATATTCACATCTTGAACGCCCCATGCTGATGCACTGCAAGTCAGGCGCAGACCGGGCCGGGCTTGCTTCGGCATTAGTGATCCTTTTCGAAGGTGGATCTGCGCGACAGGCACTGCGGCAGCTACACTGGCGTTTCGGTCATTTCAATCGCTCACGCACAGGCATTCTCGATGCCTTCATCCTTCGCTATCAAGCCGAAGCGGAGGGCCGTATCCCTTTTCTGCAATGGGTCGAGCATGAGTATGATGAAGTTCGACTAAAGCAGGATTTCGTCGCCGGAAAACTGGCCTCCTTTCTGACCGATCAGGTTCTCCGCCGGGAATAAGTTATACTCTCTGAAGCAAAATCCGCTGGGTTTTGAAAACATGTCTGCACGGGCCATATCTTGATGATGCGCATGATATCGTCTGTTATTTCAAATAATACGTAGCGGATATATATCCACCTTCGATTGAGGAGGCCCTGCGTCGCAAGGGAAAAATGCCGCTACGCTCACTGGCGCCAGAGAATATCAGCGATTTTTTGGCGTCATCAGAACGATATAAAATAGCGCACTGTTCCAGCGGCACTCGGCCCATGATGAACCACCCACACGCAACGAACCAACGGGGCTGTCCCAAAAGGGCCTACGACATGCGCATATGGTCGAAAACCTGTGGGCACATTCTCAAAACCTGACGAGCCCTATGCGGTCGCAGCGATGCACTTGACAAGATCAACAAGCTGGCGCCGAACGCGTGCATCAGAAATATTTCGAAATGCACGCAAAAGCTCGGTGGACAGGTCATCAGAACCGGTTTCTTTAACTCCCCCTCGCCGCCGCGTACGCGTGACCATCTTTTCGCCTTCAGCGAAAACCGTTGGCGTCTCGGAAAAGCCGGAAGCTGAAAGGTTATGTCGCCCCAACTCTCCCGCACCCTCTCCTACCAGATCATCAAAAAAGAATCCGATCGGCACGTCGAGGACACGCGACATCTCATATAGACGACTGGCACCAACCTTATTTGCGCCGCGTTCGTATTTTTGCACCTGCTGAAATGTGAGGCCAAGCGCCGCACCGAGCTTCTCCTGGGACATGCCCAGCAGAGTCCGACGCAATCTAATCCGTGCCCCAACAAGGACATCAATCGGACCGGCCGCCGAAGCACTTCTCGCGGTATTTGTCATATAAGGAGGACTCATATTGGGGGTTAATCATAAACGCCACTAAGCGCTGATTAACTTTTTATTTTCTATTTGCGAAGATACCCAAGGAAAATAGCCAGCAGCATAGCCAGCGCACATAAACCAAGAGGCATCACTCTTCCGTAATGGGCAAAAGGTGTAAGTTGATGCGGTGGGGGTAGCGCCAGGACAAGACTATCTGCTCTCCCCCAAGGCAAACGACCAAGCTCATGCCCGAAACCATCGAACGCAGCCGTGATCCCCATATTGGCAGACTGAACAATCGGCAGTCCTTCTTCGACCGCGCGGATTCTGACCGCAGCCAGATGCTGGCGTGGACCCGCGCTGTTACCGAACCACGCATCATTCGTGATGTTGGCAATCCAGTACGGACGCGTCTCGCCAACCACATGGCCTGAGAAAATAATCTCATAGCAAACCAGCGGCCCGACAAGACCCAATTCTGGCAAGGACCAGCTTGTCACCCCCTTGCCCGGCGTCAACTGATCGGGAAGCAGGTTGAAAGGAATGAAACGCGGCTGATACTCCCCGAACGGAACGAGCGTCGACTTATCGTAAACAGCCCGAATCTGGCCACTCTCATCGAGCGCCATGATACTATTATAGAACCTGTTGGCTTCGTCCCGTCGATCCGAACCAATTATGCCCCATACCCCGTCAGCGGCCTGGGCAATCAGACGGCGAGCTGCCGCATCTTCATCGAGAAGTCCCGGAAAACCCGATTCGGGCCAAAGATAGACAATATTGCGATCCCTGTTCAGGTCTCGGGCTTTCGCAACAGCCTCATTAGTGAGACGCAGATAGAGCCGAAACGCCTCCACAGCGCCGTCGCGTGAGAGTATATCGCGCTCACGCACATTCCCTTGAAGAAGGGCCACGACAGGATTTTTGATCGGCAACTCCCTGGAATGAGACAGGCTGTAAAGCCCTACTGCCCCCCATAGAAAGGCAAATCCCGTTAGAAATATCCAGGCCTTACGGCCATGCCAGACCAGAAGTCCGATCAAAACAACGAAAAAGGTCAGGCCATCCACACCGATCACGGCGGCAGGCTGGATCAGAATATCGCCGATACGACCGGGCAGTTCAAAAACGCTGCCTGTAGGATTCCAAGGGAAACCAGTAAAGATGAACACTCTGGCCATATCGGCCAGCGTCCAAAGGGCAGCGAGCATGATCATGCGCGATACCCCCTCGGGAACAAGGCGACAGAGCAAAACTGGCACCATGATAAAAGGTGCAAGAATCAACGCGCAGCCGGGCGCAGCGATGGGCACAGCCCACCAGAATTCATGAGCGCGCGTCAAAATGGCATTTGTCAGCCAGGAGAGGGCAGCTGTGTGATACCCCAAACCGAAGCAAAAACCATGAAGTGCAAGCTGCCTCACGCTCACGACATCTTGAGTACAGCGATAAAGGTACAGCAGCCCAAGAGCGAGCGCGGGCAGGAAATAAAATGGCGGCAACGCCAAGGATGAAAATGCCCCGACGATGAGATCAGCCAAAATCATTTTCCCGGTGGAAAATGGTAGCCGGCTCGGCGATGCATTGGAATTCCAGAGCCGGATATTCACATTTTACTCCACGTCTATTCCAAAGCGTCCCTCAAACGGCGCTCGTAGTGACGGTAATATTTATCAGCCAAAAGTTCACTCTTCACGAGAACAGCGACATCCGTTGTGTTGAATTGCTCATCCACCACCGCCCCATCGCCAATGAAACCACCAAGCCGCAAATAACCCTTTATGAGAGGGGGAAGCTTAGAAAGACATTTACGATAATCGAGCTGATGCGGATCGCTGCGCTGCATATCGATATACCGATCCGGCAAGGCACGAATACGCAGCGCCGGTGGCGCCAGATGGTTATGATAGAGATATGTCAGCTCATCTGCCATCAGCTCTGGATTAGTGCCGGGCAGGCTGGCGCAGCCGAACAGCACGTCGATGCGATGCAGAAAAATATAAGAAGCAATACCCCGCCAGAGCAGCTGCATGGCTGACCGGCCACGATAACGCTGATCAACACAGGAACGACCTACTTCAAGCAGACGCCCAGGAAACTCTGTCAGAGTCGTGATATCATATTCACTCGATGTATAATAACGCCCCATCTGAGCCGCTTTATCGCTGGTCAGCAGGCGATACGTGCCCACAACACCCTCTGCTCCCGAAGACACTGCGTGATCTATAACCAGAAGATGGTCAGCCACCTCGTCGAAATCATCGATATCACGCTTCAGCCGTGTTGTACGTTCATCGGCATGTGCGCCCATTTCCTCGAAAAAGACGCGATAACGCAGGGCCTGAGCAGCCTCACGCTCTGCATCAGTCGTGGCAATTCTGACACCCAGCTGACCACCGCGCAATTCGGGAAACGAATCCCGGGCCAAATCAAGACTTGAGAGAGACTGGCCTGAAGACGCTGTGTTTTCACCATCTGTGACCAGAAGGCGCAATATGTCAGCATGAGAAGGTTTATCGTTCATCCGTCCTGACCTGTAGAGCCGCCTGACTTTTGGGAAATACGGCGGCCAAAAAGTTCGAGGCGATGCGACACAAGGTCAAATCCCAGACGTCGGGCAAGCATCTCCATAAGAGCTGCGTGATCCTCATCCTCAAACTCAACAACATGTCCGGTATCAATATCAATCAAATGATAATGATGCTGATGCCCGGGCTCGCTCGCTTCGTAACGCGCGCGGCCGCCACCAAAATCCCGACGCTCAAGAATGCCTTTTTCTTCAAGCAGCCTGACTGTGCGATACACGGTCGCAATTGAGATGCGCGCATCAAGTTGCGAAGCGCGACGATAAAGCTCCTCAACGTCAGGATGATCCTCTGCCTCAGACAGGACGCGCGCGATAACACGGCGCTGCCCTGTCATCTTGAGCCCCCGGTCGATGCATAATTGCCCGATGCGTGACTCTTCCTGAGCCCGCCCGCTTCGCTTTGCGTCAGCTTTCGCTTCAGATATCATAAGATATGGCGTAGCCGAAAACTGAGCCCTTTGCCAATGCTAAGTTAGCGCGCAAAGGGCGGCTTTCTCATCGCCTGTGCCCAAGACCGATCTTGCGCGCCAGATTCGAGCGATGGCTGGCATAGTTGGGAGCCACCATTGGATATTCTGGCGGCAGATCCCAGCGCTCACGATATTGCTGCGGCGTCATATCGTACACCGTCTGAAGATGGCGACGCAGAAGCTTGAGTTTTTTGCCGTCTTCAAGACAGATGATATAATCTGGAAATACTGATTTCTTGGGTGGAACAGCCGGAGTCGGTTTGACAATCTCAGGCTTTGTATTAGCAACATTCGACAATGTCTGATGGACAGTACGAATGAGATTAGGAAGATCCTGACCCGAGACCTCATTATGGGCTACATAGGCAGAAATAATCTGTGTTGTCAGCCTCTGCAGAATCAAGTTATCCGGATCGCTCGACATATAAATCTCTCCAGTGAATATATACGTTGGGAGTAAATACACCTTATGATCCATATAGTCCAAGAAAATATGTAAAACATCTATGGATAATCAATACAATGTCTTTGAAAATTATTGATATCACAGACAAGGTCTGCCCCATGACCACCGTCTACGTTCGGCTGTCTCTGGATAAGGCCGCACATGGCTCAGAATTGCTTGTTTTACTCAGGGGCGAGGAAACCCGACGTAACGTTCTGACACTGCTTAAAACCCTTGGGCAGAGCGCAGAATGCATTGCCTCGGACAATCTGACCGAATGCGATTACCGCGTTTCATTCCGTAAATCATAGCGCAAAACCAAAGCATCGCTTCCATCTGCATAATAGGCGCGCCGGATCCCACAGGATAAAAATCCCTGTCCAGAATAAAGCCTGGTCGCTGGCTGATTTCGCACAGATACTTCAAGAAAAACAGTATGCGTGCCTTGTTCTTTCAGAGAGGCCAGGGCTGTTTTAATCAGGCTGACAGCAATACCCTTGCGCCGGTATGCAGGATGCACAGCAAGCGTCAGGATCTCTGCCTCATCAAGGCAGTGTCGCACCAGCAAGAGACCCACAGGCTCATCATGCTCGGTGATGAGCCAGCCAATCGTGCCTGGCATGGCCAGTAATTCGGCAAAGGCCCCGGCACTCCATTGCTCAGGCGCAGAAAATGCAGTGCTGTGCAACGCAGCACAAACATGAGAATAGGCTTCATTCAGCGCCAAAAGAGAAAAAGATTCAGTCACATAAGCGGCGCGGGACGCAATCCTCGCGCTGGCAATTTCGCCTCTGGTGCATCGACATAAAGCGGCTCCAGCATTGTGCTATCCGATACCAGCAAACCAGCTTCGAGAATCATCGTCGTGTCAGGTTTGATAAGCGTGTCGCCAAGAAACGAGGCTGGCAATTTATTCTGCATCATGGCGACACCACTCCCCACAAGTAATGC
>DWTH01000049.1:0-10800 GCA_018250975.1 Gorgythion begga
CCAAGGATATACATTTTCACCCATCTGCCATATCACTAACTCGAAACAAAGTATTTCCTTGGTGCTAGAATAAAAAAAATAGTCTACATCGATTGCGTCAGGGACTAGGGAGAACCAATATTGAAGAGACGTTACTATCAATTGAACAGGCAATGGCATTTTCTCGATAGAAAAACTTGTTCCGAATAGATAAAGTTTTTTCTTCTCGCTTGGTTTTTTCACTTTGGGATCTTTCAATTTGAGTAAGTATCAACTTTTAAAATATAAGCGGTTTTGTGGCTGGCAACGTTTTTTATTATATTTTTACACTTTTACTAGTAAATCACGAATCCATAGTTAACTCGATCGAAAACTAAGGAAAAAAATTCAAACAATAAGAATCTATAGAGATATCCAGGCAACAAAAAATGTTTTTTGTTGAGTCACTTATATGCTCTACATGGGGTGTAGTGGGGTTTCTCGCAGTAGCAAGCACAATCTGACCATCGTAACGATAAGCCAAACTGCTACTTCAGAACCCTACAATCTCTCCACCAGTGGCTCCAAGAAGCTGTAGTGCACACAGCGGCCACACCCCGGTAAACCACAATGGTCAGTGGGCTAAACCTAGTGGAGGGGACTGAGCGCGAGCTCAGTTGAACTGCAAGTGATCCCTTGCTATGTGCACAAAGTCTACTTCGGCACATGAGGCAGCACTGTCGATAGGCAAAGGCTTAGGCGAATGTGGCGATGTAGCAGGGTAGCGTGGCCTGCCATAAAGGGCACGGGCTAGGATCTTTAATTTAATAGCTCGTGGTTTGTCACTGCATCCAGTACTTCACGCTGGTCGTGCCGGAGTATCCGGCCCATTGGCATCCTGAAGTGAGGGACGAGAGAGTGGATTTACACCTGCGCAACTGTTTATCCACTTAAATATATTCACGCGCCGATGACCCTTGGCAATATTCCTGGATTTCGAGTGCAAGTCCTGCGGCGATGGAGTTTTGGTAATGGGGTATGTGATTCTGGTGCGTCATATCCCCTAGCTGATTCTCTGCACGTAGGCGATCAGACGAGAGTGGTCGCTCCTTAAATCGATGGAGACGGGACAAGAGGTTCGGCAGCACGTCTGATGACAAAGCAGCCCTATTTAGGATCGCTCTGCTTTCCCCAATCCGGGGAGGGGCCTAGAAAAGGTGGCCTAAACATAGTCCGTCTCCAACCTAACCTAGGTGGCAAACCGCGGTCACTTGGGCGCCAACCATACGCGGTCGACAGAAACAAAAACCGTTTAATAAATCTTTTACAATAGCCACTTGGAATGTTAGAACTCTTATCGACAGTGACTTAAACCTATGTCCGGAAAGGAAAACCGCGTTGATTGCAAGAGAACTAGCAAAATACCACATAGATATAGCTGCTATCAGCGAAACACATTTAGCAGGCAGTGGAATGCTACGTGAAGATCTTGGTGGCTACACTTATTTCTGGATCGGCAAACCAGCAGCTGAACGAGCATCCAGTGGTGTTGGATTTGCGATAAAAAATGAAATTTCAAGATCCCTCCCTGAACCACCCACAGGAATTAGTGACAGGCTGATGACACTGCGTCTCCCCATAGCAAATCAAAAGTATATGCATTTAATTAGTTCCTATGCTCCTACCCTACCTTCATCGGAAGAAGAGAAACTTAATTTCTACTACGATCTACGCCGGGTCTTGAACAGTATCCCAGCCTGTGATAAAATAATCTTGCTAGGCGATTTCAATGCGCGAGTAGGCGCTGATTATGAGATCTGGGATGGCGTATTGGGTAAGCATGGAATCGGAAAATGCAACACTAACGGAAACTTACTTTTGACCTTATGTGCTGAGTTTAACTTGAGCATCACAAATACATTCTTCCGGTTAAAAAAGAAGTACAAAACATCATGGATGCACCCTCGCTCTAAGCATTGGCACCTTCTTGATTATATTATTGTGCGAAAAAGCGATCTGAAGGACGTTTATATTACTAGGGCCATGCGAGGAGCACAGGGCTGGACAGACCACCGTCTTATTCGATCAAAAATCCGGACGTCAGTTAAACCCCCGCGCCGAGCACCACACAAAGCTCCAGCAAAACTTGACATCGCTAAACTAGCTTACTGCAATGAAACCCGCGTATCGCTTGACACAGATTTCTCGAGCATATCTCCTAACCCTAAACCGCAAGTAGAAGAAGACTGGGATGACTTCTCTTCTTCACTACATACCGTTTCTATTCAGGTACTAGGTGTCTCCAAGAAAAAGAATCAAGACTGGTTCGATGATTCTGACGAAGAACTGAGAAAGCTCGTTGAAGAATTTAAAGCAGCTCTCAAAACACCCAGAGACAAGAAACGTCGAAACGAGATTCACCAGACACTAAAGACTAAGGTACGTGAGCTGAAGAATAAATGGTGGCAGAACAAAAGTTTGGAACTACAACTCCTAGCTGACACCAATCAAATGGCAAGGTTCTTTGAGAACCTCAAGACTGTATTTGGTCCAAGTTCCACAAAGCTTGCTCCCATATTATCCAATGACCGGCAGCAGCGATTAACGGACCCTAAGGACGTTCTCGCAAGATGGACTGAACACTTTCAGGAAGTGCTAAACCCAGTCTGTCAGAGGACAGACCTAAACTATATTGAGGGGCTCGAGGATCTTCCCATTCTGTCAGATTTAGAACGACCTCCATCATTCAGCGAGTTTTGTGCAGCTGTAACTCGTTTAAAAAACGGTAAAACACCAGGGCTAGATGGCATCCCTGCAGAAATTTATAAGTATTCAGGCCCAAATATCAAGAGGCGATTATTTGAACTTATTTTGAAAATATGGGAAACGGAAACCATACCCCAGCAATGGAAGGATGCTTTGATCTGCAAGTTATATAAGGGTAAAGGAGACCTTTCCGAATGTGGCTCTTATAGAGGAATCTCACTTTTAAGCGTAGCAGGGAAGATACTGTCCCACATACTAAATAAGCGTCTAGGCACTGTAGCCGAGCAAATCCTACCGGAGAGTCAGTGCGGTTTTCGTCCGAAGAGAGGTACAACCGATGCTATATTTGTTATTAAACAGCTTCAAGAGAAGAGTCTGGAACAGTACCGTGACCTGTATCTGTGCTTTGTTGACCTCGAAAAGGCGTTTGACCGGGTACCTAGAACCGCACTTTGGACTGTCCTTAGAAAAGTGGGATGTCCCGAGAAGCTTGTATCCATAATACGGCAGTTTCACGATGGAATGTTGGCCAGGGTTCTACACGAAGGTAGCTTCTCGGATCAATTTCCGGTAGGCAATGGTGTTAGACAAGGCTGCGTTATGGCACCAACGCTCTTTGCCATTTATTTTGCCATTGTTGTGCGGGATGCAGCGCAGAGCAGTAGTGATCAAGTTGTAATTAACACGAGATTTGATAAGGGAGTTTTCTACGCATCTCGATTCCGAGCCAAATGTCAAAAAAGGATCCAACAGCTTTCGATCTTAGACATCCAGTACGCCGACGATGTTTGCCTAATAGCTGACAACATGAACAACCTAAAACAGTATTTAGATAGCCTCGATCAATCTTGTAAGAGATTCGGACTAGTTGTGAGTGCATCTAAAACACAAATATTAAAGCAGCCTGCCCGCGGTAGTTCAGCGGACCCCTCGGCTGTTTATCTGAACGGAAAGCAGCTTGAGGAAGTTTCATCTTTTCGATATCTAGGAGCCGCAATCCGCGATGATAACCGTCTTGAGTCTGAAATAGCGTCACGGATAGCAAGAGCTGCAGCAGGCTTTGGCAAACTTAACCACAGAGTTTGGAGCTCACACGATATCAATTTAAAAACAAAAATCGCTGTATACAAAGCTATTGTCCTTCCCATCCTAATGTACTCATGTGAGACCTGGTGTGCTTATAAAGGTGACATTAAACGACTCGATTCATTCCACATGAAATGCCTTCGCTCAATCCTTAACGTCAAATGGCAGGATCGAGTAACTAACTCTGAGGTTTTGCGCAAAACTGGCATGGTCGGGATAGAATGCCTGCTGATGACCAACCAACTCCGATGGTGCGGACACCTAGTACGGATGGACGACTCCAGACTGCCGAAGGCCGTTTTCTACTCCGAACTCAGTAGTGGTAAACGCAAGCCAGGCGGTCAATACCTCCGTTATAAGGATGTCCTAAAACGCCACCTTACGTCTAGCGGTATACCTGTAGCTTCGTGGGAAGAGCTTGCTCAAAACAGATCCGAATGGCGCCATACGATAAAAACAAAGACAGAGACCTTCGAACGCAACCGCCTGGAGGTCCTAGAAGTTAAGCGCCAAATCCGCAAGTCTCGACCTAAGCCCTCTTATAACTACACATACGATGACAACGGGACATTATACTGCACCACATGTGAACAACGTTTTAAGACGAAGTTTGGCTTCGCAAGTCACGTCAGAGCGCACGCCAGGCGTGCTGCCACCGGGTCGCCGTAGACGGATACGTCTTGGAAGACATCATCATCATATACAAATGTTGGTAGAGATTTTTGCCGATTATCAGTTTAATTTGATATTTGGTCACATCACATTATAAAACTGAAATTAAGCTATGCCTGTATATTCAATATATTTCGAATCTTTTAATCAGGGTGTAATAAGTAATCGATTTAGATACCAACTCATAGGTTTATCGTATTTTCGAGCACGGCGCTTTTGGGTTATCAGCCCAAGCGTTACCAATGCACGGGAAACGGCACGCTAATGGTTATGTCGAACGGCAAACTAAGGTCGTGATAGTTCTAAACTCACACACGAAGTCGTCAAAAGATATTAATCATAGTTTAGAAACCTGGATGGCGCAACTTCCACGGCACCTATTCAAGTCTATCACGTTTGACAATGGTAAAGAGTTCGCCGGTTGGCGAACCATTGCTAATCAATTTGACTTAAATATTTACTTTGCGGCAGTCGGAGCGCCTAATCAACGCGGCTTAAACGAGAATACCAATGGCTTGCTTCGTAAAGATGGTTTAAACCATGAGATTGCCATGGATAAGCTATCAGATACGTTTGTTCAGGCAGTTGCCAGCCGACGAAACCATATCCCAAGAAAAAGTTTGAATTATCAGACACCACTAGAAGCATTCATCAAGCAGATTACAGATGAACAACTAAAAAGTTTCTAACTTAATTTGACAATTCAGGAATCAAGAAATCATTTATCTTTCACAAGAACTCAATAGCCCAAAACCACGTATAGGTGCCACACAGGTTGCTAAAGCAATCGTAAAAATCTGGAAAAAGCTCTCAAAATCATTTAAATCAAAAATCGCAAAATTCACATCATTAACCGGTTTTATTAATGCAATTGACCATTACACAGGAACAGAAGAACATATAATCTACTCCGCTTGTAAAAGAGTGGGTATGTCAAAGAATTCAAACACGTTCTAACTCCTTTCGTGAACTACTCGGTCATAAATGACCGAGCTTCTGGGAACGCTGCTGACTTACACATTAGTGGCTAGCACTACGTGCAGAGGTTACAGTTATTTACCACGGCCCGTTCCGGGCCTAGATGGTCAGTTAAGCACTTAATATATTTTTAGCGGCATTAATATCACGGTCGTGGTCTACACCACATTTAGGACATCGCCACTCGCGAATTAATAGTCCGTGATAACCATCGTCGTAGCCGCAACTTGAACATATCTGGCTAGTCTTTCTGGGATTTACAGCGACCAACTGTTTTCCATACCAGTCACATTTGTACTCTAATTGTGAGCGCAATTCTCGCCATGATTGATTGGCAATTGCCCAAGCTAATTTGTGATTATGCAGAAGATTTTTGGTTTTCAAATCTTCAATTTTAATTACATCATACTGTTCGACTAACTGCTTGGTTAAGTTGTGAAGATAGTTATTGCGTTGGTTAGCAATTTTCTCATTGTATTTGGCAACCATTTTTCTAGCTTTACGATAATTGCTAAAATCGTTTAATTCACGAGGTTCTAACACCTGGTTGTGATGATCCCAAGCGATTTCTTTCATGGCTTGTAATCTTCTACGAGCTAAGCGCTTTTCCCAGTAGTGTTTCTTTTTCGACAGTGCTTTGTCAAAACGAATAGTCGCATATTTATTACCGTCACTAGTGATCATTAGATCAGTCACGCCCATATCAATTCCTACGGATTGCTTAGTTTTCGGCAGTGCTTGAACTTTATTATCTACTAACACGGTTGCGTAATATTTACCTGTAGCTGAAAGACGAATCGTCACATTCTTAATCGTACCAGTGATTGCTCGGCCAGATTTAAAGGCTAACGTACCTAATTTAGGAAGTTTAATGTGATGCTGATTAATTGCCGTAATATTATGATTTACTGAATCAGATTGGTAACTCTGTTTTGGGAATTTTCGTGATTTAAACTTTGGGTAACCAATATGTTCTTTAAAGAGTTTTTGAAATGCTTGATTTAGGTCTCGGCTGACATGTAAAAGGCTAGTTGATTCGGCTTGCTTGAGGAATGGGTATTCTTGTTTTAAACATTTAATGAGATAGTTCATACCAAACTCATTGACATAGGCGCCACCATTGTTGTAACGCTCAATCTGCATGCTTAGTAATTGGTTCCAGACAAAACGACAACAACCAAAGTTGTTAATAATTCGAGCTTGTTGTTCAACTTGGGGATATATTCTCGTTTTAATTGCCCGTAGGGTCATCTAAATTCACCTCTTTTATGCGCTGATCGTTAATGTATTTGGCAACAGCTTGCTGATTAGTAGTCCCAATGCTTTCAACATAATAACTTGGTGACCATAAGTGACGATTAGTCTTTTTCCAGTAACTATTTTGCAGTTCTGGACATTCACGAAATAGTCGCCAAGCACTAATTCCTTTTGACCAACGTACGATGTTGGTTACAGATAATTTAGGCGGCGCACTAACTAATAAGTGGATATGATCGTCTTTACCAATTTCCATATGTTCAATACTAAAACCGTATTTTGAAGCTATTTCTAACAATGTTTTCTTCAAGACAATCTCAACGTCTCCTTTCAGAACGCGATTGCGATATTTAGTACCCCAAATAATATGGTAATTAAGATTATAGACGGACGTTCTACCATACGTAAGTCTGTTAATATCTTTCATAATAATAATAATAACACGTTTTTAAGTAAACCATATGCACTACGTGCAAAGTAAAAGGCGAGGAAACACGTCCTTAAAAGAACGTGTTTCCTCGCCCAACATTCAAAAATCAACTAGCACTACATGTATCAGTACTACATTACTAACTTTTTGAACTCATATAATCAATGTAAAAATCCAATCCAATTGTTATAAGAAAGGCAAGTACTGCCCCTAATAATAGACTGACCAAAAAGTTTATATGTTGCCTTGAAAACCAAACTGCCAGTACATCTGCAATTACAAAAAACAATAAATCTGCTAACCAATTTGCCAAAGTTGTTAAATTTACCAATGGCAACATAACGACAACAAATAATCCGAATAAACTGAAATAACTGAACAAATGATACGTGGAATCCGAAAAGAGAAAGCTAAGATTATGATTTAATTTATCCATAAATTGCTTCAACACTCATCTCTCCAATCTATTGATATCGCCATCCAGCATATTTCCAGCTCCTTAATTTGTATGCACGTCCAGCTTTAAAGTTTTTTGCATTATCATAGATCATAGCTGTAACTAATTTTTTTAATGCATATGTGAATACGCCCCATGCAATTCCTAACCCTGTGACTCCGCCAACAACTGCAAATAGTCCAGCAACAATACTGACACCCGTATTAATACCAGCTTTTTTTATTCTATTCAACATGTTTTTTGATAAGTAAACATCAACATTACCATTTCTTCGTTTACCGTGGAAAACAAGCTTACTAGTTCCAACCTTAGCAGTTTGTATTTCAGATGAGGACCCGGCTTGTTATCCATAAGCTTTATCAAGAATACTCTCTAGTTCGTAATCTGAAATACTAACTACAGTATTAGTTCTTTCGCTAGTTACTGTGGCTTTTTCAGCAACTTCTTTTGAAATTTGTTGTTGGATAGGAGCTTGATAGTCAGCCAGACTAGCTAAATTATCACGTACTTCTTTGTTTGCCGGGGTTTCCTCTGTATTTTCAGTTGATGCTTGAGCAGCGATTGATAGTGGTGAAACGGTAACAGAGCTAAATAATATAGCGCACATTATAAGTGAAAAAGACAAGATAACTTTGTTTAGTTTCATTAGGGTCTGTCCTGAAACTATTTAAGCAAAATACAAACTGAAGCAACATAGATACTAGCTAGAAAAATATGGGCCAGCTTGTCATAACGGGTGGCAATTCTACGGTAGTTTTTAAGCTGATTAAAGAAATTTTCAATCAAATGACGTTCACAATAAACGTGATAATCACAGGCCCACTTGTGCTTGATATTGTCTCTAGGTGGTATGGTATACGTCCCTTGCTTAGCTTCAATGTATTGCCGAACTTCCGTAGTTCCGTAGGCTTTATCAGCAATAATATTTGATTGGAAAATATCAAGGGAACTTAGCAATTGGCAAGCGACTTGGCTATCATGAACTTGACCCCGGTTAATAGGAATCCGATGGGATTCCCAAGGCCGTCAACAACTGCATGAATCTTAGTCGTTCGACCGCCCCGATTTAAACCAATGGCTTGATTTTCAGTCAAACAGTACGCGCTTTTTTTAGCACCCGTAGCCTTTTGGTGAGCCCGGACAACGGTTGAATCTAGACTTAAATTTTCCATGTCAGGAGTGTCACTAAGTTCTTGGAATAGTCGCTCAAATAAACCCGAATCAACCCAAGAACGAAAGCGGCTGTAGACCGTCTTCCAAGAACCATAACGTTCAGGTAGGTCCCGCCAAGGGGCACCACTACGGATAATCCAAAGAATGGCATTAAAGACGGTTCGGTTATCTAATTTAGGTGGCCGACCAGTCCGATACGGCGGGAAAAAAGGGACAATCCGATCCCATTGGTCATCTTTAAGCTCATAACGTTCAGGTAAAGCCATGTAAACAACTCCATTATGGTTTTTACTTAGATTATACCTATATTGCTTGTTTCAAGACAGACTCTAATTCAAGTGTATCTAGATTTTTAACCAAGTAGCAATACGCGTTACCAACAACAGTTGACCGATAACGATGTTTACACTTCTTGCTTTAGCGGAATGCAACACAAAAGTATATATTATGCCGCTAAGGTATGTTTTCTCTATTCACACGAGGATCTACTTTTTTTGATAAGGTTCGGCGGTAATTGAACCAATTAACATATTTCAAGGGAAACGCTTTTAATTCGGCTAAATCTTTACACGGTGGAATCCAGTCAGACATTCGGTCTTATATGTCAAATTAAGTTAGCCCGGTTTGTAAAATTAAGAGTGTAAACCTATCAGCTTTTTCATGTAACTTAGTCATCAAATTTAACTAGTATAACAGGTAAATGATAGTTCGGTTGTGGTAAGATACTTGTAAGTCATTTTTAATCGACTTTTGTGTTGTTTAAAAGGCTATCAAAAATAGCTTTTTAAATTTCTAATTTGATTTTACAGACCGGAAACTACTACTAAAATCAGCAAAATAATTAAAGAAGAAGATGTGAATCTATGAATCAGACTATTAGAAGAGCTTGGCAAGAATTATACGAATTAAGTTTAAAAATAGGCGAGTTAAAACCATGGTCTTTAATGGCTGATTCTGATCTATTAGTGATAAGTCAAGAGAAAACCGGTGAATCCTTTGTTACCAGTATTATGGGAAATGCTGATGAGTGTTATGGTATTGGTATATATCCCTCAATAGATAGTCAGCAACTTTTGAATTCGGTATTCACAAGACAGTCATCTAGCATTGTCGATTCATTATCATACCCTCCAGCACAAATGTCAGCATTATGTGCTTACTGGGGAGACCGTGTTGAGGTTTCAAAAGAAAATTATAGAGTGATTAAGAATTTAGGCTATCGTTTTAGAGGACACAATAAATGGCTATATTTTGTGAAATATTCTATTGGAGAGTTCCCTTCAGATTTATCCTTGGGAGATGTAAAATATCTCATAGGTCATTATAAAATTTTACTAGATGTAATCGAAGATATTATAACAGGCAAAATTATGATTGATCGACTTCATGAAAAATCCGTTTATATTTCACTAGATTCTAAGAATCGAATCATTGATAGTACTTTGGATAATTATCACGTTCCTGAAAATGTACCAACGTATGTGAAATTTAAGGATGAATTATTAATTCAAAGGTTAAAAAAAAGTCAGCGGATAAATACTACCTTGGAAGTAACTTACTTCTATATTCCTGTCCCTACTCAAAAAGATAGTAATCAACTGATAGCGACTATACTTGGTGTTGACTCAGATATTGCACAAATTGTATTCACTGAGATAGTCGGTGATAAAACAAAAATCTTAAAACTTGTAATAGAAAGTATTACAGGGTACATTCAAGATATTGGTATACCCAGAAAAATAAAAGTACGACTTATAGATATAGAGAGTGAACTTGCTGACTTTTGTTTCCAGCTTGGAATCATGTTAATCAGTGATCAAGACCTACCAACAATTGAAAATATAGTCGGCCAGCTACCCATATTTTAAAATTAACTTTGATTCTAACGTTTCTGATGATGACGGAAAATACACAGATACAGATTCATATATGCGAAAATAGAACGGTCAAAGAAACGACCTAACCAACATCAGTTACCACAAACTGATGAAAGCCAAAGTGGCCGTGGGGGTCTAGTAGCCGG
>DWTH01000050.1:0-10751 GCA_018250975.1 Gorgythion begga
TAACAGTACCATGTGATAGCAATTGTGCTAAATGTTTCTGATCCTGAACAATTTTCATGAGTTCTTTTAGTAATTTGACTTCACCGTGGGGTTCATCAATTGCTAGCATAAAAATCATTGAAATTTGTAATTTGTCATCAGGATTCGCCATGTTACTAAATTCAATTGGATTAGTTAGTGTAGTCATCGCTATTCCTGAGTGTGCAACGTTTTTCCAATCAGCATGAGGAATTGCAACGTTGATATCGCCAGTTGGTAAACCGGTTGGAAATACACCTTCACGTTTTAAAACGGCGGCTTTAAAGGTTGATTTGGCGTATCCATTATTAATTAACTGATCTGCCAAAAAGGCTAGGGCTTCATTTTGATTGTTAAAATGTTTTTTAGGAAATACTAGATTTTTATTAATAAATTCAAAAGACATCAAATCATCTCCAGTGTAGTATGTTTAGTTTTATTGAAGCTAGTTGTATAGGCACTATATTTAACTCGCAAACACATGATAGCGCTTTCTAAAAAATAATGCAACATAACGCAAAAAATATTATTGCATTATGTTGCATTATTTTAAAAACGTGTTATGTTTAGTTATGAAAATATTTTCGAATCTTGTATTAAAGGTGGCCACAATTATGAACGGCAAAGAACGACAAAATAGAATCTACAAAATGCTTCGAGAAGATGGAAACGTTAAAATTCATGACTTAAGCGTACAATTTGATGTGACGCGTGAAACTGCACGACGGGACTTATATGAATTATCACAGACCGAGGACGTTAAAGTAGTCCGTGGTGGTGCTGTGTTAGACATGGTTAATCATGAAACAGCATATGCTAAGCGATTGAATACCAATATTTTTGCAAAAGAAGCGATTGCGAAAATTGCTGTAGAGTCAATTAAAGATGGTGACACAATCTATCTTGACTATGGAACAACTTGTTTACAAATTGCAAAGGAGCTTAGTCATTATAAAAATTTGTCGATAGTTACTAATTCTTTACCGATTGTAAATTATTTATACAAATTTGATGACATGAATGTATTTGTGTTAGGTGGCGATGTTCGAAGAAATGAAGAGTCATTATATGGATATACAGCAATTTCGGCAATTAAAAATTTGAGCTTTAATATTGGTTTCTTTTCTGGGAGTGGTTTAACTGTAAAGGGCGGCCTGACTAATCATCACCGTGGTGAAGCAACGATTAGCCGAACTGCAGCTGATCAATGTGAAAAAATTGTGGCAAGTGTTGATTCTTCTAAATATGGATTAGTTTATCAAAATCGTATTTTAAATTTAGAGGATATTGACACGTTGGTTATAGATAAATTGGAACAAAAACAAAAAGAAATCTTTAAGGGAAAGAGTATTGATGTGCGCATTGCAAATTAGAATTGAGGTGCAGACATGCAAGCCATACAATATATTGTTAATTTAGGTGCAAGTGTCATGATTCCAATCGTAATCTTTATCTTAGGATTGCTCTTAAGACAAGGAATTGGTAAATCCCTCAGAGCTGGGATTTCAATTGGGATTGGGTTTGTTGGAATTAACTTAGTTATTTCATTATTAACTAATAATCTTGGTAAAGCCGCCGAAGCAATGGCAAAAAATTTTAATTTAGGCTTGAATGTTATTGATATTGGATGGCCAGGAACATCACCAATGGCGTGGGGATCCAATATGGGACTTATTGCTATTCCAGTTGCTATTGGTGTCAATGTTTTGATGTTAGTAACTCGTCAGACGAAGGTTGTTAACGTTGATATTTGGAATATTTGGCATATGGCTTTTACGGGTGCAATTGTTCAAATTGCAACTGGGAGCTTTGCTTGGGGGATTGCCGGTATCTGTATTCATGCGGCAATTGCTTACAAACTTGGTGATATTTTTAAGCCGGTCACGAATGGATACTTTGGACTCGATGGAATCTCGATTCCGCATGGGACATCGGCATATATGGGTATTTTTGCCAAACCGATTGATGATTTAATTGAACATATTCCTGGATTAAATAAAATCACTTTGACTTCTGAAACAGTTGAAAAGAAGTTTGGTGTCTTAGGGCAGCCATCTATTATTGGTGCATTTTTAGGATTTGTCATTGGCCTGTTAGCCCGATTCTCAGTTGGGAAGTCTTTGCAACTTGCTATTCAAATGGCGGCCGTTATGGTGTTAATGCCGGTAGTAGTTAAGTACATTATGGAGGGACTTATCCCGATTTCCAAAGGTGCTAAAGATATTATGGATAAACGTTTCAAAGGTGGCAACTTCACTATTGGTATGGATCCCGCCTTACTATTAGGGGATTCGAATGTGATTGCAGCTGGTTTGCTGTTTGTTCCAATTACGTTATTGATTGCGATGATTATGCCTGGCAACAAAATTTTACCATTCGGTGATTTAGCAACTATTGGTTTCTTTATTGCAATTGCTACTGGAGTACATCATGGTAACGTCTTCCGTACCTTAATTTCTGGTTCTGTTATTATGACGATCACGTTGTGGATTTCAAATCAAATGTGGACATTGCAAGATAAACTGGGACGTGCAACGGGTGTGTTAGCTGCGGGTAAGAAAGTTTCATCATTAGATCAAGCTGGTAGTCCAATTACGTACTTATTAACAAAGGGCTTTACGCTACAAATGGAAATTGGCTTCTTTGTTATTTTGATAATATTTGTAAGCGCTTTTATCTACACTTACGTATCGTACAAACGTGGTCAATTGTACAAGGATAGCGAAAGCGTAGAAGTAAATAAATAATTTTAGGAGGTTGATTGGTTATGTTAAATGAAGATTGGTTAGGTTTAAAGGATCGCGTCATTATTGTTACAGGTGGTTCATCAGGTATTGGCAATGCCATTATTGAATCGTTATTAGCTGTCGGTGCTAAAGTAGTTGACGCTGATTTGAATCCGAGCAAATTAGAAAATAAAAACTTACTGTACTTTAAAACGGATGTCACTTCAAAGAAGAACGTTGATGATATGGTTAGCGAAACGGTTAAAAAGTTTGGAACGGTTGACGGAGTTGTTAACAATGCTGGTATTAATGTCCCACGGATTCTAGTTGATCCAACCGATCCGGACGGTAAGTACGTTATTAGTGAAGAAAATTATGACAAGATGTTTGCAGTCAATGTTAAGAGCGTCTTCTTAGTTTCCTCAGTAGTTGCAAAGGTATTGGCAAATAAAAAGCAAGGTGTCATCGTAAACATGTCTTCTGAATCTGGCCTGGAAGGCTCACAAGGTGCCAGCATGTACTCCGGTACAAAAGGTGCAATTAACGGCTTTACACGGGCTTGGGCTAAGGAAATGGGTCAATATAACGTACGGGTTATTGGAGTTGCGCCAGGTGTTCTTGAAGCAACCGGACTACGTACCTTATCGTATGAAGAAGGTTTGGCATATTCACGGCATGAAACGGTTGAACAATTACGTGCTGGTTATGCAAAAACTTCAACAATTCCTCTTGGGCGCAGCGGTAAATTAAGTGAGGTTGCGGACTTAGTCACCTACTTCTTATCAGACCGTTCAAGCTATATGACTGGTCAAACAGTTAACGTCTCTGGCGGGAAATCACGTGGATAGGAGTGTTTAAAGATGGTATTAGCTGTAAGTGAAAATAAATATCAAGCATTAAAAAGATTATCAAACACGGAAAATGTGATTGCAGCCTTGGCAATTGACCAACGGGGGTCACTAAAAAAAATGCTTACCACTAAAAGCGGTAAGCCAGCATCTACGGAAGATGTTATTAACTTTAAAAAGGCCATTTCTGAAGAATTAACACCATACGCTTCCTCAATTTTATTAGATCCAGAATATGGATTACCGGCGTCTGAATTGCGAGATTCAGATGCTGGACTCCTGATGGCATACGAAAAGACTGGGTATGACGTCACTGAACCAGGTCGTTTTCCCGACTTGCTTTCACAGTGGTCAGTGAAACGGTTAAAGGAAGTTGGCGCAGACGCTGTTAAGTTTATGTTATATTATGATGTTGATGAAAGTCAAACAATTAACGAACATAAACAAGCATTTGTTGAACGAGTCGGCGCTGAAGCAGCTGCCAATGATTTACCTTTTTTCTTGGAACTAGTTTCCTATGACGGCAATATGGACAGTGTTAAATCTGCCGAATTTGCTAAAGTAAAACCTCATAAGGTCATTGATATGGTTAAAGAGTTTTCTAAACCTGAATATGGTGTAACTGTTTTGAAAGTCGAAGTTCCTGTGAACATGGCTTTTGTAGAAGGATATACTACGAATAGTGAGCAACCCTTTTATACACAGGCGGAAGCTGCGGCATATTTCAAGGCTGAAAGTGATGCAACTGAATTACCATTTATTTTCTTGAGTGCGGGGGTTACTAACGGGATGTTTGTAAACGAATTGAAGTTTGCTAAACAGGCCGGATGTGAGTTTAACGGGGTACTTTGTGGCCGTGCAACTTGGAAACCAAGTACTGATTTATTTGCAAACGAAGGCGAAACAGCTGGTCGTAAATGGTTAGGTACTGAAGGTAAAGCCAATATTAAACGTTTAAACGACGTATTAGCAGCAACGGCTACTCAGTGGACTAACAAGGTAACGGTTACTCAATATATCTAATTTCTAGATGAAAAAGCTTCTAAATAACGTCTTGGTTATTAGAAGCTTTTTCACTAATTAACCATTTAAAATGCGTGGGGTGAAATTAATGATTTTGACAGTGACAATGAATCCATCAATTGATATGTTTTATCCAATTGAACATTTAAAGATAGATGATGTTAATCGAGTAAGTAATGTGGATAAGACCGCTGGTGGAAAAGGACTCAACGTTTCGAGAGTAATTGCCTTAATGGGAAAATCAGTTACGGCTACCGGGATGATAGGCGGACACTTTGGTGAGTATATTAAAGATCAACTTACTAAGGTTAATATTAGGCACAACTTCTTTCAAATTGACCAGGAATCGCGCAATTCAATCGCTATTTTACATGATGGTGGAAACCAGACCGAATTATTAGAAAATGGACCGACCATTCTACCGGTTGATGCAAAAAAGTTTAAATCCTTTTTTGAACAGCTTACCGAAAAGTTTACATTAATAACTATGTCTGGCTCTTTACCCAAGGGACTTTCTATTGATTTTTATACTGATTTAATTAAGTTAGCTGGATTCCATCAATGTAAAGTGCTTTTAGATACATCAGGTGATTCCTTATCAGGTGCACTTCAAAGTGCGATTAAGCCCGACTTAATCAAGCCAAATGAAGAGGAACTCGAAATGTTAATCAAGCAAAAAATTGATATGACTAATGACAATGCTTTTAAAAAAGCGTTGCAGGAACCGATTTTTAATGGCGTGGAATGGATTGTAGTATCACGTGGTGCAAAGGGAGCTTTTGTGAGACATAATAGTCGGTATTATCGAGTTCAAATCCCTAAAATTAGTGTTAAGAATCCGGTGGGATCTGGAGATGCGACGTTAGCTGGCTTGGCAATGGCCATCGATGAAGGGGCTTCTGAGAAAGAAATCTTGAAAATGGCGATGACGATGGGATTATTAAATACGATGGAAAGCCGAACAGGATTTGTTGATCCAACTCAGTATCAGAAATATCACGATTTAGTTAGGGTAACTGGGGTGTAAGATGATGACAATGATTAAAATTAAAAATGATCGAATTCAAGTTAGCATTAGTACGTTAGGTGCTGAGATACAGGAAGTAACGAGTGTTAAAGACCGTTTTGATTATATTTGGAATGATGTAACTGGTGAATATTGGAAACGTCATGCGCCGATTCTATTCCCAATTATTGGCCGGCTGAATGATAACACTTATTTGTATCATGGTAATCAGTATGAGTTATCGCAGCACGGCTTCCTACGTGACCAAGAGTTTAGTGTCGTAATGAAAGATGTTAATTTTGTGAAATTACAAAGTAGTGCTAATGATAAAACCCAGATTGAGTATCCGTTTAATTATCGGTTTACGGTAACTTATCAGTTAGTTGATAATCAATTAAAGATTCAGTATGAAATTGAAAACTTGGATGCTAAAACGATGTACTATTCGCTAGGATTACATCCTGGGTTTACAGTTGAAAGTGATTTAGAAAATTATCATTTAGTATTTGAACCACACGCAGATGAGATTAAAGAATTAAGAGTTGATCCTGCGCCATTTCTAAGTGGAGTTAGCAAGATATATTCATTGCAAAATAGAACGTTACCACTAAGTCATGCTAAGTTAGATAATGGGTTAGTGATTTATTCTGTTGATAATTTTACTAATGTGCAATTGGTGAATACTCAATCTAGCCACAGTGTTCAGTTAGATATCAGTGCTTTTCCATACTTAGCTGTATGGTCGCCTGAACATCGAAATGCCCCTTTCGTTTGTGTGGAACCATTTAAAGGTTTACCAGATGTGTACGGAAAACCAGGAAAGTTACAAGATAAGTTAGGTGAGAACTCGATTTTAATGAGTGAAACGGATATGATTAAGACTTCTATAAAGTTTTATTAGTCCTGAATTGTCAAATTCAGTTAGAAACTTTTTAGCTGTTCATTTGTAATTTGCTTCATGAATGTCTCTAGTGGCGTTTGATAATTTAAACTCTTTCTTGGAATATGATTTCGACGACTAGCAACGCCCTGAACAAACGTACCCGATAGCTTGTCCATGGTGATTTCATGTTTCAAACCATCTTTACGCAGCAAACCTTTGTATTCTCACTTAAGCCGCGTTGATTAGGTGCCCCCACTGCAGCAAAGTAAATATTTAAGTCAAATCGACCGATAGAGTTTGGGACAAAACTCTGGAAAAAATAAGGTTCGAAATCGTTTTTTGATTTCGAACCTTATTTCGTACCATTATGTAGACACAGAGACAATTCTCTACTCATCCAACAGCGACTAAACAATCAGAAAGCGAGGTCATCTCCATGTACAAGAATTATAACAATAATCAAACCAGTTTGGCAGTGAATTTAGATTTTACGCCTAGTGAAAATCATTTGGTCACGGTATTAAGCCGTTTCGTAGACTCTATTCCTTTAAAAGACGTCATGAACGCAACTGCCGCCACTGGGCGGCCAGCGTATGATCCACGGTTAATGATGAAGATTCTATTGTTTGCGTACACGCGTAAAACGTTCCACGGTCGTGAAATTGAGCTAATGTGTGCTGAAAACTTGTATATGAAATGGTTGATTGGGGACTATGATTTAGTCCCTAACTACCGAACGATTAATCGATTTAGTGTTTCCACAACCATGGCAGTTTTTATTAAGCAAGTCTGCATTCAGTTTCGTGAATTAGTGCGCCAAGCTGGACTCGTTAATGATGATGCTTTATTTATCGACGGCACCAAATTATTGGCCGATGTGAACAAGTACACGTTTGTCTGGAAGAAAAGCATTACTAAGTACAATAACAAACTAACAGAGAAAACGCGGGCACTTTATGATGAACTGATTCAAAATGAAGTTGATCTTGCGATTGATCAAGAATGTAATACAGCAACCAATGTTGACCAGATGAAAATCGTTGCCAAACAAGTGAACGACAAGATAGCGCAATTGGATCAGACGATTAAAACAGGTGAACTTTTATAGCATGCCGTATGCTAAACGCTACTCAATTCTATCTAAGGATTCGCAATGTAAAAAGATTGGAATTCTTCCGTGGTGAAACGTAATAACCGCTGATTAGGTAACTTTATTAAATAATCATTTGGCTGTAAGCCAATGCTGCCTTGCGGCGTATTAATTTGTATTTTGTTGCCTTTCTTGGTTTTTGCTGCTTTTAATGGCTTAATATAGTTAAAGACATTTTCAGCATTATCACCAGTGTACCTAATATATCTATCAAGTTGTTTGGAGTTCCGCTTGGCAAATCCTTTTTCAATCGAATTATTTTCTTTACGGCCAATCAAGCCACTGACTTTAGGATTTTCAGTTAACGCCTCTTGCAGACTGATCAACGAAGCATTGTCATTAAGCAGGTAGACGCGACTGAAATTTTTCGGCAATATTTCTTGAAAGTGGTTATTTTTAAGCAATTTATCCGCTTGCCGTTTTCTAGTGATGCGCACATAACTTTTAGAACCATCGGTTTCTGTAATTTCAAAAACTTTTGACTGATAATGTTGATGATCTAATTGTTCTTGATCATCTATTAGCTCTACATGCTGCCCAGCTTCCAAGTCAGCGTTGATTTGTTTAATTTCGTCACAAACTGCACACATCTCATCAGTACCGGGGACGTGTAACTCATCAAGCCCCATGCGAGTGTGTTTCGCATAAGCTTTATATAAAGACTCTTTCGTATAAGTCATGATAAACCTCCTTGCTCATCAATTTTAATGATCAACATAGCCAATAAAAGCTACCCTAATTAATAACTTTGACGAGTTATTGGGTAGCTAAAACATACTTTATTTAAGGCATATCAATCGATACGGCATCACCATTGCTGCCAAAATAATAAACCTTGTTATTTTCATCAGTATAATAACGGTTGCGATATTGCACATGATCGGCACCATAATATTCTATTTTATTATTACCATAATACCGTAGACCGGTAATGGCGTAGCCATTACTACCAAAATAATATAATTGATTATTGCCGGCATTATAGTACCGGTTACGATATTGGATATGGTCAGCGCCATAGTATTCTAGTTTGTTATTACCATAGTGTCGTAAACCTGTAACGGCGTCACCATTGCTACCAAAATAGTACAATTTGTTCTTAGCTGCCGTATAGTAGCGATTACGATACTGAACATGATCGGCACCATAATATTCTAGCTTGTTATTGCCATAGTGCCGCAGACCCGTAATTGCATCGCCATTACTACCAAAATAATATAGTTGGTTATTGCCGGCGTTATAATACCTGTTGCGATATTGGATATGGTCGGCACCGTAATATTCTACCTTGTTATTACCATAATGTCTTAAACCGGTGATCGCATCGCCATTACTACCAAAGTAATACAACTTATCTTTTGCAACTGTATAGTAACGGTTACGATACTGTACATGGTCATTACCATAATACTCCAGCTTGTTATCGCCATAGTGCCGCAGACCCGTAATTGCATCGCCATTACTACCGAAGTAATACAATTGATTGTTACTGGCGTTGTAGTACCGGTTGCGGTATTGTGCATGGTCAGTGCCATAATATTCCAGTTTGTTCTTGCCGTAATGGCGAAATCCGGTAATCGGTTGGCCATCACTACCATAATAATATAATTTATCACCGACTCGTCGATATTGATTAACAAATTGATGAGGTTCTTGACCGCTATCAGTCTTGTCAAAGGTCGCCGTGCCCGCACTATCGCCAGTTAAACCATTGTAATCAATGCTGACATCTAAAAAGCCAGTATAATCACAGCCCGCTGGTAAAAGTGCCGTCGAAGAAAATTGCCAAGCACCATCTTTGGTATTCCACAAATTATTACTGGATGGAGAGTACGGGTACTGAGCCCGCCAAACACGCGATTGACCAACCGTTCTAATCACGGCATCACGATATAAATACGTATTAGAAGTGTAGACCCCATGATTAGTATAGCCAAAAGAATTTAAAGTGGCCCAAAAGGCATTCAAATTCACCGTCGCATTAACGGAATAAGTTTGTTCATCTTCCATATCCGCAAATAAGAGTACTCGCTTAGAAACTTTATTGTTAACCAAGAAACGAGCCATATTAGCAGCTTCAGCTTGTGCCGCCGTACCCGTATTAAACGTGGCATAATGATAGAAATCAACATTCAAGCCGGCTTTATTAGCCATTTTAGCTTGCGCCAACGCTACTGGATTCGTATAACCATTGCCTTGCGTGGTTTTAATAATCACTGTCTTAACACCAAGGGCCCTCAAGCGATTATAATCCGCTTGAGTCATGCCACTTTGATAAGAAGCAACATCAACGACATCAACCCGTGGTCGCGACTTATCACCAATTGTCCAAATATCAGTTGTTGTCGCTGCCCGAGTGCCCACTTTAGCACTTGGTTTAACGCTAGGCTGACCTACTTTAGCAGTTGTCGCTGGTCGGCTGGCATGGCTGGTCACCGCCATTGTCTGATTGGTTTTAGCACCCGCACTAGTTACCTCATTATTTTTAGGTTGTTTAACGGGATTAGAGGCACTCACAGAGGCGCTGCCAGGAGCTTTTACTGATTCCGTACTGTTTTTGTCAGCCTGATTAACCATGCTGGTTGCACTGGATACTGCGTCTGCTGTTGATTCAGTAGCCTGACTATTAGCAGTACTAGCCGTTGTACTGGTTGCTTGACTCGTAGTCTCACTAGTTGATTCCTTAGCAGTTTCACTATCTGATGTCGGTGCCGTCGCACTAGTTGCTTGACTCGTACTCTGACTAACTGCACTAGTCGATGCTTTGGTTGCCGCTGCGCTAACAATTGAACTGGTTGCCGAGCTCATACTTGTTGCTACAGTATCTGTTGTATCAGCGTAGATTTGCATATTGCTAATCACTGAACCACCTAAAAAGGAACAAAACATAATACCAGTAACTAACCAAAGTTTACCTGACTTATAGAGTTTGAATCGTTGCGTTTGATTAACTTCAATTGAAGTTGTCGCTTTTAATTTCATCGTAACTTCCCTTATCAATTATTAATACTGCTTTACTGTACTTGCTTGCGCTTCTTCAAGCCTAAGAAACCGAAGACAGTCATTAAGGAAACCAATCCGGCTACTAGACCCCCAC
>DWTH01000051.1:0-10463 GCA_018250975.1 Gorgythion begga
GGTGTTGAGTCTGAGCGGTCAGAGCCTGTCTGCGGCGAGTGTGAAACAGGCCTGGTTCATGCCTTCAGTCACAGGGGTTATCGATCAGGTCGCATCGCAGCCCTTTGAAGCAAGTGATGGCAAGGTCACGCTCAAGCTGAACTGGCTCGATGCGGCGCATAAACCCGGTTCGCTTGAAGGGGTGGTTGTGCTTCAGGATCAGGCTGGCCAGCAGACCGCACTCTGGGTGAGCGCCAGCCTCGATAATACAAGCGCTAACGACGCAACGGTGACCCAGGGCGCTCATACAGGGCTTGCCAATGTGGCGCAGGCGCCACTTCAGCATGATGCCTCCGGTAATGAGGCTCTCAAGGGCGATATGTCCAGAGCGCGCGCGCCTCATACGGCTCTTTGGCAGATGGTGATTTTCGCCTTTCTGGGCGGGTTGATCCTTAACTTGATGCCATGTGTCTTCCCCGTTCTGGCCATGAAGGCTTTTTCCCTGGCCCGTTTGGGAGGCTCTCATCGCCACGAGCAGATTCGCAGTGCGCTTGCTTACATGACAGGCGTGATGGGAAGCTTTGCTGCGTTAGGTGTGGCGATGATCGTGCTGCGCAGTGTGGGCTCTGCTGCTGGGTGGGGTTTCCAGTTTCAGTCGCCTGTTTTTGTGCTGGGTGTGGCATGGCTTCTTATCATGATGGCGCTCAATCTTCTGGGCGTTTTTGAGGTCACGGCCGGGCGTATTGGTCAGGATATTGCGCCACGTCACGGGATCTGGGGCGATATGTTGACCGGGTTGTTGGCTGTGATTGTGGCAACGCCCTGCACGGCGCCCTTTATGGGGGCGGCCATTGCGGCCGCGCTGGGTGGCCCGGCCTGGGCGGGGCTTGTCCTGTTTCTGGCGATGGGGTTCGGTTTGGCCTCACCTTATGTGGCGATTGCCACTATTCCGTTCCTGGCGCGTCATATGCCCAAGCCGGGTGCCTGGATGGGGGTCCTCAAACAGATTTTGGCTTTTCCTCTTCTGGGAACATCTGTCTGGCTATTCTGGGTGGCCTGTATCCAGCGCGGCGCCATGATCCTGCCTGTCGGGCTTGGGGGAGCCGTCGCGCTTGGACTCGCGGCCTGGCTTTTTGGTCTGACACAGCGTCAGGCCATGATCAGAGGCGCGACACTTTGGGTTGTGATCGGGCGTGCTGTTGCCATTGTGGTGGTTTTGCTTGCAGGCGCCAGCCTTGTGCGTGTCGCTGATAGCGAGGCTGCATCACCTTCTTTCGAAACGCGCAGCAATAATGGCCAGGTGGCATACTCATCCGAGCAACTCGCCACGCTGCGTGAGGCAGGTAAGCCGGTTTTTATCGATATGACAGCTGCGTGGTGTATCACCTGCATGGTCAATGAACGCGTGGCGCTGCAGGCAGCTCCTGTGAAAGAGGCATTTGCTGCCAAAGGGATCACGTACATGAAGGGCGACTGGACAAATCGCGACGAGGCGATCAGCGCCTATCTGCGCGATCATGGCCGCGATGGCGTGCCGCTTTATGTGTATTACGCCCCCCATAAGGAGGGTGTCATTCTGCCTCAGATCCTGACAGTGGCTGAGGTGCTGGATGCGATCAAATAGGTTGGAGGCCTTTCGGTAGCCCCGTTCAAGGATGGGTGCTGCCGAAACCGGAGCTCATATAAAGATGACCATGAGGTTGGCGGCCTGAAGGTGAGGTCGCGGAGGCTGTGGGCACGCCGCTTGCCGTCACGGGCCGCAGAAAATCCGCGCGGCTGTCATGCTGAGGCGGCGCGTGTGTTGAACAATCTGTCAAAAGCAGAATCAGGCCAAATAGAGAAAGAATGCGCATAAGATCACCTTGGTCATTCAGGGCAAGATTGCGCATAATTTTCGTTAGTTCCAGACTTCTTCATTCAGTTCACGGTAACGATCCACGCCGATGGCGCGAATACGTCTGACATCCTGATGAGGAGGCAGGCCGAAAATGGTTCGGTATTCTCTGGTGAATTGTGACGGGCTTTCATAACCCACGGCAAACCCGGCATCGGCCGCAAGTCTGTTCTCGTTCAGCATCAGGCGGCGCGCTTCCTGCAATCTGAGGCGCTTGCGGTATTGCATGGGTGAGAAGCCGGTCACCTGCTGAAATTTGCGATAAAATGTGGATTGTCCCATCCCGGCGAGGCTGGGCAAGAGTCCGGGCTCGATCTCTTCCATGAAATGGGCACGCAGAAATGACAGTGCCTGATTGATGCGTGACGCATCGCTTTTTGTATCGGCTATTTCGTATAGCACATGGCGCTGGTCGCCCTTGAGCACATGATAGATCAGCTCACGTTTGAGCATGGGAGACAGGAATTGCCTGTCAGGCGCATGATCCAAAGCCTGAAGAAGACGGCGCATCACATCGAGGAGATCGGGTGTGACAGGGCTAAGGCCGAGGCTGGTCTGTAAAGGTGTTCTCAGCCCGGGGTCAGCCTGGGTTTCAGCAATAATGGCAGCCACTTCCTTCGGGTCGAAAGCAATGCATGCGGCAAGATAGGGTTTATCTGGTGTGGCCTGCGTGATGCGGCCTGACAAAGGTAAGTCAACGGTTGCGACGAGATAATGCGATGCGTCGTAACTGAAACGCTGCTTGTGGATCTGGATGGTTTTGGCTCCCTGGAGAATGACGTAGATGCGCGGTTCGTAGACGACAAGCAACGGGTCGGTTGTGGTGTCTGACCGATAGAGCGTCAGATACGAGATAGCTGTTTGCGTGCTTTTGCGTGGGCAGTGCCGACGCACCAGTTTTTGTATGAGTTGTAAGGTTGTGTGGTCGTCAGATTGGATCATTTCCCGATCATGTCTGATTGAGACAATAAGGCAAGTTTTCCGGAATTCCAGGATAACGCCCTGCCGCTGTGTTGCGGCATGTTCTGCCTGTCCGATACGGATGATGTTCTTCAGAGGCCTGAAGATCAATTTTTCATGCGGAGCTTGGGTTACCTGATCAAAGTGACGCTGGAATAGTCGTTTGAGGACTTCGGTATTGATGATTTTTCAAGACGGGAAACAAGCCTCTGAATCGGATAACCGGCGCGATAACGGGTGGATGCACTGAAATGCGCGGAGTCTGTATGGAGAATATCATGCAGCTTCGTACGTGACATCATGTTGTGCCAGCGCAGTCGGGCTTGGGCGAGGGATTGATAGGTCTCCCTATCAGGACATAACGGGTTTTTTCGGGCTCAGCCTGATTTGAAACCCCTGCAGAACAGGAGAATGAATAATGACAGCCAAAGTCGCACTTGTGACAGGAGCCAGTCGTGGTATCGGCGCAGGCATTGCGCGTCAGCTTGCTGCTGAGGGGTATGACATCGCGTTTTCATATCCGAGTGATGTTGCGCGTGCCCAGGAGACGATCAAGCAGGTCGAGGCACTGGGGCGTCGTGTGTTGGCCGTGCAAGCTGATGGCAGCACGGTTGCGGGTAATGAGAAAATCGTCGCTGAAACAATACGCGTATTCGGTCATCTCGACGTGCTGGTGTGCAATGCGGGAATGTATCCCAAGGGCACGATCGACGAGATCACCACAGGTGATATTGAATCTGTGTTGAACCTGAATGTACGCGGTCCGATGATTGAGACGATGTGTGCTGTCCGACATATGAAGCGTGGCGGTCGTATCATATTGATGGGGTCGGCTTTTGGTGGGCGTGCACCATTGCCGGGTCTGTCGCTTTATTCCGGCACCAAGGCGGCGTTGCGTGGTTTTGCCCAGGGCGTGGCGCGCGATCTGGGTGATCGTGGAATCACCATCAATGTGATCGAGCCTGGTCCGGTCAACACGGCCATGAATCCGTCAGATACAGAGATGGCAAAGGTGCTCGCGCGTTTCGTGGCAACGGGCGCCTATGGTGAGATCGCAGATATCGTCAATGTCGTATCGTTTCTGGTCAATGAGCGTTCAAGCTACATAACCGGATCGGCACTTGCTGTTGATGGCGGCCTTCTGGCCTAATGCGGCGCAGTGCCTCCAGCGCTCTCAAGATAGGGCTGGAGGTACTGCGATGACGGGTCTTATGATTGTGCCAGCAGGGCTTCATATTCGGCAGGAACGCCACAGAAGGTGATCGCTTCGGTCGGGATCACTTCATAATGAATTTTTGCACCTTTCTTAATCAAATGATTATAGAGCGGTGCCACATAGAGTTCTGATAATGAGGGTGTGCGTCGCTCTTCTTCAAGAGCATCAAGAAAATCCCCACATCGGGCGAAATGATAAAGTCCATCACAGCATAGATCAGAAATGGGCTGTTTTTCGGTTGTTCTGGCGACCAGAGGTTCTTCGTTCGTTTCGTTGACGCCGACATACGACCAGTTTGCGCCTGTGCCACGAAACACTTCCAGATAGCCATCCGAGCTTGTGAACCAAGCTCCCTGTGGAAACTGGAATCCATGGCGGAACGTGTCGATATTGAAGATCGTCAGCGGTGCGTCTGAAGAGGCGCCGGCTTGTTTGATGCCGAACTCGACTGTTTCAGCCTGACCGGCTGTTTCATGGTCAAGGATGATAATGCGCGCATCACGAATGCCGAGTGTCTCAATCTCACGGCGAATAAAGGCTTCAGTATCTGCTACTGAACGGGCAATAAAGACAAAAGGCAGGCTATCGAAATAAGCCGAGAAGCTCTCGATCGAATGGGCAAATACGCTTTTGCCGTGAAGGGGCAGCATATATTTCGGCACCGGATAGCCGGCTTTGGTGAAGCGGCTGGATAGTCCAGCCATAGGGATAACGATCATCAGGCAAGTCCTTCGAGCGTAGCGTACAGGCGCAAGGCATTGGCAATAAAGGCCTTTTGTCGGTCCGGCCGATCGGCGTGGAGCGGTAGCATGGAGACAAAAAGCGAGGTTGTAATGGCCCGCGTCTCCTGGCTGAGGGTCGACAGGCCTGCAATTTTCATCTCAGAGAACGACTTTTGGAGCCAGTCACGCTGCGGCGCAGCATCGAAATCAAGATCGAAATCATAGTCTGTGGGCTGTGATAGCGTATAACGCCCTGCCAGAATGAAGTCATACAGCCCATCTACGGAATGGGAGAATTTTGCAATATCATAGCGAAAATCACCCCAGATCTCGTGTTTATCGCTGAAGACATAGCCTCGCGGGTCTATAACCGAGATGCGACTATTGCGCGAATTATAGAGAATATTGCTGAAGCAGAAATCGCCATGCATCAATGTCGCTCTGGCGGTGGGGTCATGTGTGATGAGCCCCTCGATCTCTTCGGCAATGGTCATCAGAGATGGCATGGCACGCCCTTTGAATGTCAGGGGGCGTGAAATGTCAAAGCCGGTTTCCTTGGCATAACGTTCAAGCCGTTCGACGGTCTTGCCGCCCATCAGCTGGCGTGAATAGGCTTCACGTGGAACATCGCTCTGGGTGGTGGCACAGAGTTCGAGGAACTCGGCGCAGCTTGTGAGGATCTTCTTCCAGGTCACCCGGCCGATCGAGGAAAAGACATAGAGTTCGGACAGATTGGGCGCATACTGATATTCTGTTGTATAAAATGCGGCCTTATCTGTCTCGCCCTTGTCCAGAAGACGTGCGGCATAAGGCTGGACAGAGGCCGGGATTGACTCGAACCAATTGGCTTCGCCCTTCATTTTGAACCGGTCAGCCGAGAGTTTGCGAACAGTGCTCTGCGTGATTTGCAGCGCATTAAAGGCGCGGGCCGTTGTGACAAGTCGACGTGAACGAAAATAGGTCTGGATATGGCCGAAATCATACCAATCATCGACCTGTTTCAGCGTAAGCGGGCGACGCTTGATGTAGAGGTTGAGACCATTGATGAAATTGCCGCGCGCCTGACTGATAGCCCGGACGAGCTCAACCCCGCTAGAGAAGGAGAAATAACCACAGGCGATCGGTCGGTCGAAATCACCCTCGCTTGTTGCTTCAATTGTTTCCAGAGCGCTGATCTTGTTATCGTCGTGATTGATCACAGCCCAGGAGTAATCGTCCCCTTCTGTGTGGCTCGCAACAAGATTGAGGCCTTTTGGAATTTCACCCAGAACGGTGTCACCGTGCAGGATCTGTATCCCCACAGAATAGGCGTTCAGAACATTGATTGCATAGACAACGGCCTCACCCAGAGACAGCCCGTCAGGCATCGCGAGTAGCGTCACACCCTTCTGTTCAAGTCGGTGCAGATCATAGGCTGGTACCTCGAAGCTTTCTGGCAAGGCAAGATAGATCTGACTGATATTCTGATCCTGCGCCTTCAAGCTATCAGCCTGAATGTCGTAAAGACGCCCCACGCCTAGCGGCAGAAAAGACGGTGGGAGCTGCCCGAACTCAGCGATCAGTTCCGGCGTGACATAGGCCCCAGACATGATCAGGGCGATAGAGGAGGACGGATTCATTTGCCTGTCTCGATCAGTTCATTGATTTCAGCAAGCGAAAGCGAGATGAATTCCTTGGGGCGAATGGCCCGATCGTCGACATAAAACCCCTCTGTGCCGCACCAGGGCTTACCAACATAGATCTCGTCATAGGGCACGTCGTGCTTCTTGAGCCAGTCGATAATGATCGGCAGGGTGTTCGCATTGATCTTGCCGACAACACCTTGATATGTGCGCATATTCCGAGCTGTCTGAATGAGGATCTCAAATCCCTGCGCCTTGTATTCGCGCAATTTGGCAATAAGCGGAAGATTGGGCTCTTTCTCGCTATATGACAGGTCTGGGTTGCTGATAGTGAGGGTATCGTCGAGATCAATAACAAGACGCTTCATAGCCTAGGTCGAGCTCCGCAAATTCCTGACTGGATTATCTATTAGGTATGAATTGAGAATTCCAGACAACCGAATAAGATAAAAAACTTTGTTTTTCATAGTCAGATATGACGAATGATCTGGTTTTTGTCCATGAACCCTGTGTCTGCCTCATCGTTGGTTTTTTGATTCTTTTTGGACGGTGCGTTGAGGAAAGACGTTGTCATCCATATTACATAGACGATTATGTATTGTTGTGGTTCAAGCATAAATAAGAATTTGTGCTGCGGCTATCGCATGATTTATCTGGTCGAAAAAAATCGCATATTTCTTATAGAGAGCATGCGTAATGAGATAATTCTTATTAAATATAGGGTAGAGAAAAGAGATTAAGTTGTTGTTCTTGATCTTCTTCGTTCGTTTGAATGATTTTTTGCAAGAAATGATTGCGAACACATATGTTTTCGCTGAGACACGGTCCTTTCTGACTGGGCAATCCGAAAGGGGACAATCTGCAGAGCGCTCAAAACAGCCAACCGGCTACGTTGCATTCCTTCAGCCAGATCATGGATTGGGCTGAAGACCGAAATTCGGGTTTAATTGCTGATCTATTTTCTGGAAATAATGGTGCCCAAGACCGGGATCGAACCAGTGACACTGCGATTTTCAGTCGCATGCTCTACCAACTGAGCTACTTGGGCACCGTCACCAAGCGGTGTGAAAGGGGGTTTACTCCAAGCTGTCACGGTGATCAAGCGGGGGAAAGACGTTTTTTTCCGCATTGTCATCATCTTCCATGGCAGGCACGCTGTAGCTTTCATTGAACCAGCGGCCCAGATCGACATCTGCACATCTTTTGCTGCAGAAAGGACGATAGGCATGCACCATGGGTTTTTTGCAGATCGGACATGGGCTCACGGGGTGAAACTCCAATAAGTGTCTGGATAATCGGGCATCATCTCAAGACTCAGCGTGGCACCCCATTCAAGAGAGAACTGGGACAAGGCCAGTTTGTCGGCCTCAAGGGCCCGTGTCACGGCCATAGAAGCTTTAAGGGTGGGGGAAGCGCCTGCATGACTGGTGCTGCGATCATGCAAGATCTGTCTCATGGCCTGTATGCCTCTGCCGCCGGGATTGGTCAGAAGCTCGTGTAAAGGCGGCCGTCCTCGAGTACGGACGATTTCAAGAAGACCAAGCCCTGTTGTACCGAGGAGTTTGGGCTGCATGGGATCGCCCTCAAGGGCTTCAGTCATGAACTTGGCCAGAGCCGGGCGTTTGCGCAAGGGGACGCCCGCCGGATCGATCAGAATCGCACCGCTCAGATTTCGCATGCGTATTTCACGCGCCAGCGCTCTGAAGGCGTTGCGATTGGCGGTAAAACCATCCATTTGTCGGCGATGATCCGGATTGGGGTCATCCAGATCGATGGCGGTCAAGGCCGGAGTCGGGGTAAAACTGGCCTGTAAACCGTTGGGCAGCTCGGCCTGTGAGGTCATCAGCTCTTCGCATCTGGCTTCAAGTACAGCATCAAAAGCCCGCGTCACTCTCTCGATGCGGGGCTTGAGACCCGTTGGCATCTGGGCCATCAGGGTTGGTGCGTCACAGCATAAGGGGATGTTAGGGTGGCGTGCTGCCAGATCTTCGAGTGGAGACGGGCCCCGGCTCAGCAGGGTCGGGCTGTCTGGGACAGGTTGTGCCCAGGCATGAGGCTTGAGACGCAATCCCTTGCCATTTTGTGCGCTGCGCGTCACGCGCGCTGTGACAAGCGCGCCTTCTGCATGCATCCCGGTCAGGAATGCTGAGCTGCCATCTTCCAGAACCGCAAAAGCTCCCCCAAGGGCAGGGGCGGCCTTCTGAACGCGCACAGCATGGATGTCGCCATAGCCATCGGGCATGCCGGGGCGCCAGAGTGCAAAGTCGATAAGGTCATCGCCGTCGCAAACCGCAATGCGCGCTTCGCCCGGCGACCAGGCGATACGGCATTCCTTCATGCCAGAAAGCGAAACGACTGACCGCGTAGCATTTGCGCTGTTTCAAAAAGCGGCAGACCGATTACGGCAGAGGGGCTGCCGCCGACATGGCGAATGACCGATGCTGCAGCTCCCTGAAGCGCGTAACCGCCTGCCTTGCCCTGCCAATCGCCATGGTCGAGCAGTGCGCTGATCTGGATGTCGCTCAGGCGTGAGAATGTGACGTCCGTTTCGACCAGGCGTTCGACGTGACGACCTTGTGCCCAGCTTGCGCTTGGTGTCACGCACACAGCCGTCAGCACAGTATGACGACGCCCCGAAAGCAGGCGCAGGCAGCGCTCCGCTGTGGCACGGTCTTCCGCCTTGGGCAGAATGCGACGACCTACTGCGACGATGGTATCGGCACCCAGAACAAGCGCAGGTCTGTCGCAACGCGCTGCGACAATTTCGGCTTTCATGTGGGCAAGACGGGCCACGCAGGCGCGTGGCGTTTCGTTCTGGCGTGGCGATTCATCCAGATCGGCCGCGTCGATACGATCCGGGATCAGTCCGATCTGGTGAAGCAGATCCACTCGACGGGGCGAAGCCGAAGCGAGGACCAGTTCCGGCCTTGTGCCGTCTGTCACAAAAACGCTCTTACTTGAAGCGGAAGGTGATACGGCCCTTGGACAAGTCATAAGGCGTCATTTCAACATTCACGCGGTCACCTGCCAGAACGCGGATACGGTTCTTGCGCATCTTGCCGCTGGTGTGGGCGAGAATGGTGTGTTCATTGTCGAGGGTCACGCGGAACATGGCATTGGGCAGAAGCTCGGTAACAGTGCCACTGAATTCGATCATGTCTTCTTTTGACATTGGGGTCCTTGTCGCGATTGAAGATAATAAGGGCCGGGCCAATCCTGGACAGGAAAATCCGGCCTCGGCAGGAAAATTCTGCCGCGTATGTGCTGTCTGGAGGCCGTTCCGTCAAGTTTCTTGGTGGTTGACGGGGGTGAAAAGGGCGCGATTAGCCCTGATTCCACCCGAGCGCGTCGAGTCGGGCCGATAGGCTGAGGGCATGAGCGCCCAATCCTTCTGCTCGAGCCAGAGTAACACCGGCAGGGCCGACGGCACGCAGTCCATGCGCGTCGGCTGCAATCGAGGTGGTACGTTTAAGGAAATCGAAAACAGACAGACCAGAGGCAAAACGCGCTGTGCGGCTGGTAGGAAGCACATGGTTTGGCCCCCCGACATAGTCGCCCACGGCTTCAGGGCAGTTGCGCCCAAGGAACATGGCCCCGGCATGGCGGATTTGCGTGGCGAAGCCTTCTGGATCGTCCAGCATGATCTCGAGATGTTCCGACGCGAAGCGATTGGCAATGCGTGCGGCTTCGGCCCAGTCGCGTACAATCACGACGGCGCCGTGATCGGCCCAGGACTTTCCCGCAATCGCAGCGCGCGGCAGGGTCAGAAGTTCATGCTCGAGAGCCTCAACCACTTGCCGGGCGAAGGCGCTGTCATTGGTGATCAGCACGGCCTGGGCGAGTTCATCATGCTCAGCCTGAGCCAGAAGATCGAGTGCGACAAAGCGCGGGTCATTGTGATGATCCGCCACGATGACAACTTCGGACGGTCCGGCGATCGAGTCGATTCCGACATGACCGAAAACCTGACGCTTGGCCTCGGCCACATAGGCATTGCCAGGTCCAACGATACGATCCACAGGCGGGATGCTCGCCGTGCCATAGGCGAGAGCCGCCACAGCCTGCGCGCC